>JAYMSP010001484.1:0-31630 GCA_036897095.1 Plantago elongata | reverse complement strand
TCACCGAAGAGAGCATTGATCAAATATTGCAAAAGTTTTTGCATGATTTGCAAGAAGATGCACTTGAAGCCAATGGATGGCATAAGATGTTACCAGCTTGATATGATCAATATAGTCCGACATCTTAAAGTCATTATAATACATCACGACTTACTAAAAAGAAGACGAACCTATGCCTATCTCATAGTGGGGGCCGTTACTAGGATCTCGGGGCCGTCGTCATCTGTGCATATCACGAGAGGGGGTCGGCTCCACCACTTCCCACGACGGCCTCTCTTGAAAATAGGATTTCACGAGTATCGGCCGGCTCCACCACTTCCCCACGACGGCCTCTCTTGGAAATAGGCTTTCACGAGTATTGGGTCGGCTCTACCATTTCCCCACCACGGCCTCATGCCTAGGGCCCACGTCCCAACGCCCTCACCACGGCCCTTCGAACTTGTCACTACCTTTTGGATTGAGTCCACGCGCCTCCAACCTCCGACAACACGTGTCAACATCCTGCCAAGGTCCGGCGTGTCAAAGTCCGAGCTCCTGCGAGATTCGACTATAAATAAAGGACATTTACTCCCATTAAGGTACGAAACCACTAACCGAAAATCTACTCTCTAGACTTTAAGGGCCGAGACTACGCTCTCCCAACCCCAAACACGTAAAGTCCGTAGCCCGGTTTGTCTTAGGCAAACTGGCCCAAAAGGGTCTAACCCCTTCCCCGTGTTTTGGGTATCTAGAGACGGCCCCATCACCAAGAGAAGGATCCGACCAAGTCAAGTTGAAGGGAGTCCTACTCTACTCACTCCGGACGAAGGCCCTTCCACTCTACTCCGAAGGCCTACTCTATTCACTCCGGACGAAGGCCCCTCCCACTCGGACAAAGGCCTAATCTACTCACTCGGACGAAGGCCCTTTCCATTCTACTCCGAAGGCCTACTCTACTCACTCTGGACGAAGGCCCCTCCCATTCTACTCCGAGGCCTACTCTACTCACTCCGGACGAAGGCCCCTCCCATTCTACTCCGACGGCCTACTCTACTCACTCCGGACGAAGGCCCCTCCCATTCTACTCCGAAGGCCTACTCTACTCACTCCGGACGAAGTCCCCTCCCATTCTACTCCGAAGGCCTACTCTACTCACTCCGGACGAAGGCCCCTCCCATTCTACTCCGAAGGCCTACTACTCACTCCATACGAAGTTCCCAGCCACTCTACTTCGAAGGCCTACTCTACTCACTTTGGACGAAGGCCCTTTCCACTCTACTCCGAAGGCCTACTCTACTCACTCCGGACGAATGCCCTTTCCACTATACTCCGAGGGCCTACTCTACTCATTTCTGACGAAGGCTTGTTCATCCGGACGAACCTTAGACAAATCAAGGTGAACCAAGGCGGACTAGATTCTACCTAATCCACGAACCTTGCCTTAACCCGATTTATACCATATCATATTGACGTCGTCTGTGGGAATCCCTTGGAATGAAAAGTCATGGCACAACCACTACAGGACTAATGTCAATCGCATCTAACGTCGGCCCTTCTAACCAGCAGGTCCGCACCCAATCCTCTTTTGTAGTCGGAGTAATCGGTGAAAATACGGAATCATTCTTAAACACTATGAGAAAGATGGGAACGAACCCCCCTCTCCACCTCGGACCACTCTACCTAGGGTGGAATGACACACCTCCTTTAGTGCCCTCCTCTAAGAGCCAACCCTGAGATGAAAATAGAAAATCTCAAACTCTCTAGGATCCCGAGGTCTCAGGCGACTAAATGAGATAAAGAAGACATCAACTCTATGTGATGAAGAAAGACGAGTAGACAACTCAAAGTGTCCATGATCCAAAAAGTTCTAGGCGGCTCGATGAAATGGAAACAAATCAAGATTACAATTTTGCAAACGCTAGCAATATTGACAAAAGGAGAGAGTTCAAACGATCAACAAAGCATGTAAAATCTAAAGCACGAGAAAAATGAAAAATATCATGAAGGGCAAAAGCATTCATAGTGGCGATCATCTTTGATCAATAAAAGTTTAAATTGAAGCTCCCCTCACAGGTCGAGGAGATAACCAATCAAGAAATAAATTCAAATGTTCAAATGGCTAGATACTTTACAAAAATTACACAAGGGCATACTCCGGTCCATTTTTGAAGATTAAACCGAGCCTTGAATGAATTTACCCATTCATTTTTAAAATATGATCGACTTCACATGAAGGACCAATATTGAAGGAGTTTGGAGACGGACTTTCCAACCGCCATATATTGACTTTGGGATCAAGATTCAAAGGTCCCATTTGACCGATCCAAGACCGAAGAAAAGAAAAGTAGATTGTTATTTGAGCTTGTAGGTCGACACTAATACCGGACCAATACGAGCTCGAAATTTTGGACCAAGAGACTGAAGCTGACATTTATTTTCAAATTCGAGATCTGGAGATTGGTTTAGTTCAAGGTTCGAGATATGAGGTTTGAAGGTTTCTACCATTTTTCTGAGTCCAGAACTTATTTGCAATCTAGAGTTCGAGACTTATTGCAATCTGGGGGCGCTTTGGAGGCCGAGATTGAGCTTTGAATTTGGGACCGAGGCTGAATTCTTGCCTAGTCGGACCGGCATTAACTGCGATCTAAGATCCGAGACGAGGAAGGTTTGATCAAAGAATTCCGAGATCTCGGAATTTCTCGTGCCACCATTTAAGGGGAGTCCGAGTTGGAGCTCGGAACTGTCCACTATTCTCGAGAGTCCGCCTTTGGAGAGGAGTCCAAGATAGGCAGTTGGTTACTACTTTATAATCTGCATAAAATTTTGAATTCATTTAAATAATTGCAATGTTAAATACATGACATTTGTCAATAACTTCAATTTTTTTTAGTGAAATTCCAATTAAATATGAAATTTTCAGGATTTACTCGATATGTTTAGCATGTCTATGGTCTTTTTCTATTTTTCAGTTTCAACCGAAAGAAAGTTCATGTCAGTGCCAGAGGATGAATCAAATTGGTCCCTCTACCTCTGAATGTAATAGATCATGTTGATCCATTATTGCAACTGAGAATATATACTATTGGAAGCACTACTTCGTAATCCGCTTAAACATTTTAAAGAGATGATAAAGGATCGTTTTAGATTTAAAATGCATGACATTTACAAATACCTTCAATTTAGTGAAATTCCAATTAAATATGAAAAGTTTAAATTAATAAGTTTAATGATTTATCCGATAAGTTTTGCATGTCTATTTAGATTTTCTATATTTTAGTTTTAACTGTGACTCTGTGAGAAGTTCGTACGGTGGGATGAATCAAATTGGTCCTCTACAATAAAATGTAATTAAATCACGTCATGGTCATAATTAACTATTCGCTAAACTAATTAAAATAGCGAATCATAAAGTTTCTAGTTTAACCAATCGTTGAAAGTACTAATTAATAAAAAGAGAATTAAGGAGATATTACAATTTACCACCCCAAGAAAGACGAATCTAACCAAGTTTCAAAGCATCCCTATTTACTTTGTATTATTATTATTATTATTATTATTATTATTATTATCCATTTTAGCTGTAAAAAATAATTAATTACTATTTACCTAATTTAACGGGCAGACGTAGGAATTTCCAATGCTGCTGCAGAAACAACTGGTGAATT
Organism: Plantago elongata; assembly: GCA_036897095.1. Lineage (NCBI taxonomy): Eukaryota > Viridiplantae > Streptophyta > Magnoliopsida > Lamiales > Plantaginaceae > Plantago > Plantago elongata. Next base: position 27,986 of record JAYMSP010001484.1, on the reverse strand, counting down.
GTTTTTCGGGAAAGCTCTCATAATTATTATGTGCACGTCTATTTATGCTGCACAGACTCAGATGTGTATGTATCTATATATACGTAATTGTTCCTGTAAAAAATTAGGGTTTCCATTCAATTTTTCACGCCATGAGGAAGAGGCTCGACACCCGTTTTCCATCCGTAAGTTTATTCTTGTGCGCCATCTTTGTTGATTTAGGTTAATTCTTTGTGTTTTTGGGTTTATGAATTTACTGTTACTGCTATTGTTCAGTAGTTTTATGATGAAAGATTTGTGCTTTAGTTTACTGTTTCTTGAAATTTCTAACGAATTCATGTAATGTTTTTTTTTAAGAGTTGTTGTCGTGAAGGAAAATGAGGATATATGTTTTTGATTTATGGAATTTGTAAGTTGAATTGGAGTTAGATGGAATTTGTGAACTAAATTTGAGTTTATACCGCCCTGTTTTTGGATTAGTTGATATGAGGCTGATTAATGCACGATGGTTCTGATTAGAGATGTTGTAGTTTTTGGGGTCCTTATTTGGATATGAGATTGAATGTTTTGGAATGCTGCAGGCACGGATTAAGAAGATTATGCAGACTGATGAGGATATAGGAAAGATTGCTATGGCTGTTCCCCTTCTAGTTTGTACGTATTTTTTAGTTTTCGTTATCTTGTTCAAATTCAGCTGTGGGGTTCGAACTAATGTTGTTGTCGGTGTGCAGCTAAAGCGTTGGAGCTGTTCCTGCAGGATTTGTGTGACCGGACTTATAATATTACCTTGAAAAAGGGAGCAAAAACTGTGAATTCTATGCACTTGTAAGTTTCTTGTCAATGATGTTTAGTGGTTGCAGATTGATCTTGACGGTTTAGATGATGAGTTTTTTTCTCTTTAACTTGCAGGAAGCAATGTGTGCAGAGCTTTAATACCTTTGATTTCCTTAAGGACACAGTTAGGAGGGTTCCTGATTTTGGTGGTTCGGATGCTGTGTCTGATGATAAATCTGCTACGAAGAGAAGGTATGGAAATATTGGTTTTGTATTATCTATTCATGAATGACAAAGAAAATTTTGATGATAAATAGTTGAAGATTTATCTTTATTGGTCTAATGTAGGAAAATTTCGGAAGATGAAGAATCTGTCAGTGGCGAGGTCTCTAAAAGAACACACACTGTAAGTGTAATTGGCATTCTTAAACAGATTGAGTTTTATATTATACTTGCAAATTTGCATTTAAAATCTAGTATAACGTATACACCTACCTTTAATTATCATTTAGAGCTTTCTTTCAGATTTTTGAATGTCTGCTAGGCATATAAGAGATATGCACCACGAAGTTATAATTAGTCTTTGGAGCCCTTTGTTTAAATTGATGAATGCTTGTTTGTATTGTCATTGTGGTATTAATGCCTGGTAAATTGCTAGCAGCTGTTCCTAGCCTCTATAACTCAGAATTGTAACTGATTAGGAAAACCCTTGCTGTTCGTTGTTTGCAGACTGAAACAGGCCATACCAATAGCAGTGGGAGAGGCAGGGGTAGGACTAGAGGTAGAGGTCGTGGCAGAGGAACTCGCATATTTGCAACAGAATCACATGAGCAGTGTGTAAAAAGTGAAGATGCTCCTGAAGTGTGGTACCAGAACGGCTGTGATAGAAAAGATCATGAGTCTAGTTCTGATGGAGTTTCAGCTGCTGCTGACTTGGGAAACTCAACAGGAAATGATACACAAAAACCAGTCAGAAACTTTGACCTCAATGTTGATTTAAATGAGTACGGTGAACCAACTGCAGAACTAGAGGAAGTTGCTACCGACGTGAAAACTGAATATCCAATGGAGCTAGTAGCTCCTGAAGTGAAAACTGAATCTTCAATAAAGCTAGTAGCTCCCAACATGATAATTGATTCTCCAATGAAGCCAGTTTCTGACGTGATTACTGATTCTTCAACAAAGCCAGCCCCTGACATGAAAACTGATTCTTCAACAAAGCCAGCTCCTGACATGACAACTGAATCTTCAACCAAGCCACCTCCTAAGACGAAAACTGATTTTTCAATGAAGCTAGCGCCTCACATGCAGTATGAATATATTTCTGGCTGGTCACTTGATGACATGCAAAAGATGGCTATTGATCCTATTCAACTTGCAAACTACAATGGGGGATTCATCGAGGAAGATGAAGATTACGATGAAGAGTAGTCCTAGTTCTTCTTTCCTATAACTTGAACATATTGGCTCTTTAGTTTGACCATCATCTTTTGCTAGATGTAAATATGCCATCGAAACAAGCTAAGTTGTTTCTTGACTTAAAGATTCTAGCTTTCTAGGGGATGACAAATTAGAGTAGAACTACAGTAGTTGGTTTAACTTGCAGGCAGGAATTATTTGTTGTAAAAATCATTTGTTCATCAATGGCAATATTTATCTGGAATTTCAAAAGGCAAGATTGCTCTCTTTATTTTCAGTAACCTGTTCTTTTTCCTATGTCGTCTTTTTTCCAACATTTGTTTCTTCTACGAGCTGTACAATCTATAAATTTGGCGTTCATATTCATCTCCGATACACATACATTGTTGTAGAAATTCTCCTGTCATGATTTGTTGATCCAGTGAATTTCCTTTAAATTTCTTCTTGAAACACTGTTTCCAAGTTTGAACAATTCACCTGGAATTTTTTTTGTCAGTTGAGCTCAACTGATCTTTCTTGGGCACTTAAAATCCATCAAATTTGTTATTTTTGGATTTTCACTGAATCACAGAATTACAGGCCAATATGCTATGCGTTCTGCAAAGCTGATTGTAATCTATGATTTCATTCCTTCAAGTTCCTTGCTTACTATTGGCACTTCTTGAACCACCGTTTGTATTAGAATTAGAGGCCGGATCCATCACAGGGAACTCGTGTCCTATACATTCTGTCCGTTCTTGATTAACTGTACGTATACACACATCATCGTGACATTACTTCTTCTTGGTTATGATCAGGCCGCTCAGTTGTATCGGCAAAAAAATACACACTTCGAATTGAAAATGATCATATAACCTGCTCACGACTTATAATTTCACCAAGTGCATTGCAACAGAAAAAAAATCTTGACTTTAATTTACACGAAATATTGTAGACAATAGATTAAAAGTGAATTTCCTTTTCTGCACTTTTAATATAGCCCTGAATTTTGTAGCCATATTTACAGTTTGAAGTTCCAAAGTTATAGTTCAAGAATTTGGAAACTTGGTTATTGAATCCATAGGAACCGAAAGGTGGTGATCTTCTCTATAAAAGAATTAACAATTACACAAATAAAATCACTTGTCAAAAACCAAGTTCAGAAACGATGTTCTTTCGTACGTTCTTGAAACATTGCTTTTCAAGCCCGGGTTTCAAAATTGAAGCTAGTCACGCTTTTCCAACAATGTTGACAGATCTTCCGATGGAGTTGTATCATAAGATTTTCATCAGGGTGCCTGCTGAACCTCTGCTGAGGTTCAGGTGCGGATGCAAGGAATGGCGAACAATCATTGACGATCCTGATTTCCAACGATTGCACGTTGAACGTCAGATAGGCTCTGAAAATGTGCTTATGTTGAAAGCGATCTCAGGTGACCTCTATTCATTGTCTTTGGAATCACTTGATCATCCCGAAAGCTATACCAGAAAGATTGAGGCTGCTTATATTGGGAATGTCTTCTCTAGTGAGAGTGTGCCTCATGGCTTTACAAAATATGAGTGTTCGTGCCACAGGTTGATTCTCCAGATTACCTTAGTTACAAGGAATGGATTCTGTGGAACCCCTTTTTAGGGGACCGATTTGAGCTTCCATCCTCGTTTGGATTTGAATCCGGTGTCACAAGATGTTTTGGGCTAGGTTATGATGGTGCTACCCATGACTACAAGGTTGTGAGAATTGATGCGAGCAATAATCTTTTCAAGACTTACATCTACTCTCTTAAGTTGGATGTGTGGCACATGATTCAGGATTTCCCGTGTTGTTTAACTCCAAAGTATCCCTGTGTTGGAGTCTTCACAGGTGGTGTTTTGTATTGGATGGATGCGTGGGAGGTCGGAATTAACTTAAACTGTATAATTTCTCTTGATCTTAGCACTGAAATATACAACAAACTTCCTCTGCCTTTGGCTCTCTCTTTAGAAAGGGATTGTGATTTATATGCATCGGCAGGAAGCTTATTAATCAATTGTTACGACATTGATTACTACTTCGTAAAGTGTTTGAAAAGCATTTGGATTTTAAAGGATGGTGGAAGTGAAAAGGTCTGGACTAGATTGATTTCGTTTAAGTCAGGAGTTCCTCGTATAGGATACGATGAAAAATTCTATATCAAGAACAAAGAACAAGTTCTTCTCACTTACGCTAATCGTGAAGTTATATTGGTTGATTTGGGGAAGGAGACTGGAATGAAAATTATCAGCTGAGGGAACTTTATCTTCCCAGGTGTTTCCGCAGAGCCTTATTCGGCTTACCAGTAGTTCGAAAGAGACACGGATGAGGAAGTGGATGTTAACGAAAGTTCCTACTCAAAGTTCAATTTAGATACTTCCTGGTGTTGGGAAACCGTGGTTTCCTGTCATTTTGAGTTCAATGATCGAATTACATCAATCAGTTTAGTAAGAGCAACATTTGGAACTATAAATGGTTATGCTCTTAGTCCCATATAATGTCGGCTTATGCATTTGTAACAAAGCTACATTTGTAACAAGACTATGAATTTATGTAGCAAGCTATGTAAAGATGAGATTTTTACACCTTAACCATGGTAGTTATGACTTACCGATCCCTACAGGCAAATTGATCGGATCCATAAATCCATCAACAGCTCCAGAAATGAATCATCTCCGTCATGGAGGTGGAAAGCGCCGTCAGGATCATATGGATCATTCTTAGCTGTGACATCAGTACGTTAGTTCCAGTAAACATTGCATATATACAAGATCTTATAAACTACAAACTGAGGGTGCAAAATCCATAGCTTTTATTCAAACACAGTATATTTCAAGTGACAATAAGACCATCAAAAACCGACCAGGGCAAAAACTCGTAACATTCTTCCAATAATCAGATACTACAATACAAGCGTAATTCCAAAAGCCTCCAAATCAATACCAGTTACTATTAGCAATGATTCATACAAACAATGAGGTGCAAAATCCATAGCCCTTTATTCAAACACAGGCTATTTCAAATGACAACAACGAGGCCATAAAAAATCGACCAATCATCAGATCCTCCAATACAAGTCAATTCCAGAATCCTCAAAAGCAACACGAGTTACCATTAGCAAGCTAAACATTGCATACAACAATATCATACAAACTGCAAGCTGAGGTGCAAAATCCATATCTTTTATTCAAACACAGGTTATTTCAGGTGACAATGAGGCCATTGAAAATCGACCAAGGCGAAAATCGCAACAATCTTCCCATACAAGTTCAATTCCAAAAGCCTCAAACCTACCACCAGTTACTATTAGTAAGTACCAATACACTGACACAATTCAATCAAGCATCACCAACATGCTTGAACTCCTGCACCTCCTTGAAGTTCATCCATGGCTTCACCCACACCTTCGCCTCGTAAACCTTGCTCTTGCCACCATCCGCCGCCTCCAGCGTCAGATGGTACATTGTTCCGGCCACAACCTGCTGCTTCACGTTCGTCACCTTCTTAAACTCCAGCAACGCGTTCTGTAACAACAATCGACGCATCAGATCCGATCAAAAGCTCCTAATTACAGAAAAACAATTGCGAAAAAACGGAAAATCGATTGAACGGTACGGTACCTGTTTCGTGTTGTGATCGTCGACGGCGAATCGAGCGAGATCGTGGACCTCGAGGTCGTTTGCAGATCCTTCAGCTTGGCGAATGTTACCGACAGTAGCCATTGTAGAGGAAATTGGATTTTGAGATGGATGGTTGCTCAGATATTTGTTTGTGGGTAATTTGGGGAGCAATGGAAATGGTAATTTATAGAGGAATGTTAGTGTTGAAGACGCGCGTTTACGATGGAATCGCATTCGACGAGTCGTTATCTGTAAATGTTTTATACTTTTCTTCCTGACTTTGTTGGAAAAAATTATAACATATGCCGGATTTATAAGTATTTTAATAGACTCTGCGGTTGAAAATAATCAACATGATAATTTTAAATTAATCTAATTTTATTTTTAATTACAAGGTCTACAATTTATTTGTAGATCCGGTCTATAGAAGATTTTTTTTTAACCTTATCTTGAACACTTAGCTAAGTAACATAACACGTATAATTAAGATGAGTGGTACCTTAATGAGTACGATATGTTTAAATCATGATTCCTTGGTTGATAAACTTAACATGTAGTATAAAGTTAAAATAGAAGTTGAACACACTTTTTCTTTGAACTCGTTTTTCAAATAGATAGTTTCTTTGTCCTGAAAGAAAATGCAATATGTTCTTTTTTGTGTAAATTGTAAATATCACCAGAATACTCTTCATTCTCAACTATGCCGTTAATATAAAATGTTATTAATTGGTGTTTATTTTATAAAGTCTTAAGGCCTGTTTATTATATTGCTGGGGTGCCATATCTCCACTCAAATTCGATCATTTTATTAAAAAAATCCAACTTCAATTAGAAAAGGACAATCAAATTCTATCTCAATCAGTCCCTTAGATTAATAAAATTCTAAGAAACTCGTTAATGTACATATATACATAATATATTTTGTTCGCTTTTGCGTCCCTATAGAATTATAGATTTAAATTTTTGATTAAATACATATATCGTAAATAATTTCGGTCTTGATAAGTTCCCCATCTACATGATAGTATAGTTACTTTTGAATGAAATTTTGGTGAAATTGTGTTTGGAATGAAATTGAAATGAGATATTTAAAATGTATTTTAAGTCATATCAATGTTCGTCGAACCAAGTTGAGCGATTTAAATGCTATGACAATCGGCTTAGTATTTACCTTAATAAAGCAAAGTCCGAACTGGAAGGTCATTCAAAATTCAAAATCTCACACCAAAACATGCCGCCCAAAAGAAGACCAGCAACCGGCGGTGGCGTCGAAGCTGGCGGTCCGATGCTGAAGTTGACGGTGGAGAAAGGTCCACTCGCAGGCCAGTCCAACGTTTTTGGCCCGTCTACCCGGATCCAAATAGGAAGGGTCGTTCGAGGTAACAAGCTCTGCATCAAAGATCCCGGCATTTCCTCCAAGCACATTGCCGTCGAGTTCGATTCCGGTAATTGGACCGTCACCGATCTCGATTCCTCTAATGGAACCTTTTTGAACGAGCGGCTGCTCGATTCGGATGAATCAGCTGTGCTTTCGGAAGGTGATGTTGTCAAAATTGGGGAGATGACGTCGATTAAGGTGAGTTACGATGTCGGAGAAGTGGCGGTGGAGAGTGGCGGTGGTGGAAAGGTGAGGAGGAATGCCAGGCGAGGTGTAAGGAATCAGGCTGTGGAGCTGGATGTGATTGATGAGGATTCTGAGTTAGGTTTAATGGAGAAATTGGGGGCTGGTGGTGAGGGGAAAGGGAAGGGGATGGGATCGGAAGGTGTAGGTGTCGAAAAGGAGGGCGATGTGGAGAAAGATGTTGATTATGGTGGTGGAGGTAAGGGGAAAGGTAGGGGGAAGAGTGGCAGTGTAGATAAGGAGGTAAGTTTGGTTGATTTGAGTGTTGATGGTTCCAAGAAGAATATCGATTGTGGTGGTGGAGTTAAGGGGAAAGGTAGGGGGAAGGGCAGGAGTGTTGATTTGAGTGTTGATGAGCTGATAGTAAGTAATGAGGTTCTGAAACTGGAGGTTTTGGTTGATAGTGAAAAGGTTGAGGATGAGGGTGTGAATAAGGGGAAAGGTAGGACGAGGAGCACTAGGGGTTCGAAGAAGGTGGAGGAGCGGATTGTAAGCACTAGGGCGACGAGGAGTTCGAGGAAGGAGGAGGTGTTGATTGATTTGAGTGTGATTGAAGGTAAAGGTAGGAGGGGTGGTAGAGCGAAGGCTAATGCTCCTAGAGAGATGGCTGTAGAGGTTGGTTTGAAGGGTGAATTGGTTATAGAGCAAGAGGTTCGTGATGAGAAAGCAGTTTCCGTAGCTGTAGATAATAGCTCTGCTGTGGAAAGACTAGAAGCTGGGGCAGGAGGTGTTGCTGGAGTGGCGGAGACATCTGGTGTTGGGGAAGCTGCTGCTGGAGTGGCTGGGACATCTGGTGTAAAGGAAGGTGTTGCTGAAATGGCTGGGATATCGGGTGTTAAGCAGGATACTGAGGGATATGTGAAGGGGAAATCTTTGAAAGATTTGGATACGATGACTATGGGTGAATGGTTTAAGTTTCTGGAAGCCTTTTTGCCGCAACAGATTATTATTGAGACGGAGAAAGCCATTTCTGAAATGGAGGATAAAGCCAGAAGGTTACATGAATTTAAGTTGCAGCACATGAGAGCTAAAGAGAAGGCGGGAGAGGAAGCCATCTAGCACATACCTGATAAGAATTCATACCTTGAACTTAGTTGTAACGTTTGAACTACATTACTGACCTCTTTGCATAATATAGAGGGCTTGTTAGTTATGATCTCCATGGCAGTTTAAGGCTTTTGCAGATGATATGAAAACTTATTTTGGTGACTGAAGCTTAACGTTATGCATATTAGACTAAAATAGCTGACGAGAGTGCTGTTATAGATAAGGAAAAAGAGAATCATAGTACTAGTGTATATGTGAAGTAGGAAAGTCTATGAGAATGAGACTTCTATTCAATCCAGTTTTCGGTGCGTGTAGCTTGCACTAGCATATTGATTATGGTAATTGGTAAAGCATGTTAATAGCCAGCGGTTGGTTGTTTTGTTTGAAATGAAGAATTGCGTCTTAATCTGTTTATTCAGCCATACCTGAAATTTCTGCTTGAAACTGCTGCAACCTGCTTTTTGATTGCCCCGGGTGCATTGTAGAAGAAATGGTAACTTAGCACTTGCATCACAATTAGTTAGTTACTTCATTAACTTGATCAGAAAGCCTCAAGAATTTTAGAAGCTATACAATTCAAGCATCAGCAATGTGGTCATGTTTACTACCAACTCCAGGTCCAATTCCTTCAAATAGTACATAATTCTGTTTGTTTATTGGTTATCCTATCTTATACAGTGTTACTTGCTTACTTATATTGCATTTAAGTATGTTTTTCGATTGATGTCCTGGGATCTCTTCATCTATATGAACACTTTTGGATCATAACAGTAGATCATCAGTCTAGAGAATATATCAGCTAAATTCATTCCCTCAGCAGTTAACAATGTTGTGTTATATTACGCAGTTAATCACGATTTGAATGGACTGAGACTGATTGTGCATGATATGTAGACTGTATTGTCTTTTGGTCCAGGAAATTTAATGCATTAACAGGTAAGTTGAACAAAACTAAGAGTAGCTGTGAACATGTAATTGCAGAAAGATGAGTCAAAAAACAAAAAAATTGGCGTGTATTAAGTGTCCTCAAGTGAACATAAAATAATGCGTTCCTGGACTGGTTGGACACATAATGTGTTCCTGAATATGTTATCAAGTGATGGTAATAGGTAAGATAGCAACTTCATCAAAATTCATTGAAAAACAAAGCAGGAAAATCACCTAAAAAATGAAAAGATGACATCCTAGAGATCAGTTGTGATGAGACGAAAATACAAGTTCGTAAATGAAGTTTAGAACTACTTGAGGACATATAAGTACGTTTTACAAGCAAGTAAAATAGCAGAAACAACGCCATAGTAAACAGCATGTAATTCTGCTTCAATGTAAATGCTTCTAATGGATGGTATTGCAGGTCCGCCCTTTGGGTGGTTGAAACTGCCGAACGGCACCCACCGCATAGATAGATCGTATTAAAAGTCGTTCAAAACAATTCCAAACAAAGCTAAGTTGAGCGTAAAACTGTTTAAATCAGAGAAGTCAAATCCACTCCAAATATCATATTGGAAATCACTCCGAATCCAAGCTGCCCAACAAGAGAAAACATCGACTTCCCAAGGCGACTCTGTTCTTTATTGTTGCTAGAACCAACTGCATTTTGTGGCGGATACATGTATTGTGGATTATACTGATAACCTGGCGCGTGATAGTAACCGGGATTATACTGTACACCCGGCCCGTGTTGGTAACCGGGATAGTAATAAGGTACAAACTGCGGAGGTGGCTGATATGGAATCCCCTGATTGTACTGCTGATTGTACTGCGGTATTCCACGATGTTTAGTTTCTGCACTTTGAGGACACGGTACAGTTGGGACTAAAACACACTCCAAATGTATGTCAAAGTTACATGGTTTGCAACTATAGCGCCAACCAAGTGACGGTTTTCGACACACAGAGCAACAAACTCCTTGTACCGCTGACTTAGGCGATTGAAGGCTTAGTGGATGAGCCTTGTGCAAGGCATGACTCAATCGCTCGGGCAACTGTGTGCACAAGGGATGCACGTCGAACTCACATACCTTACACCGATAGAACAGTCCCTCGACTGGCTCGGTACATACATCACATATCCGTTCCACTTGACGAGCGCCTGCAGCCTTGCGTACAACTAGGGTGAGGTCGTGCTGTTTGTGCATGTAGGAGTTCAACGTCACCGGGCAGGTGCCACAATATTCGTGCAAGTCGAAATCGCACCCGTGGCATCGGTACCTCTTGCCTGATCCGAGAGTTTTGCAACCATCACATGAGTATTCTTGATCTAGATCAACTGATTTGAGGGGATGAGCATGAATGAAGTGGTTTATGGAGTTCTTTGGTATTGGAGCCATAGGGAAATGTTAACTAAGTTGTTTGGGCACTGGACAAACAAACCATGGCTTTTTTATTGGATTTATTTGACCATTGAGATGATGAGTTAATTGTAGTTTATGTCCACTTGGTGAAAGACTCCAATAGTTAATGACCAAGACTCAGTCTACTGCATTAATATGTGATCTGTAAATGGTATAGACGTGGTAAGGAGTTGACATGAATCACAAAACTTGGCCTAATCCGTGTGAATTGGGTCTGCTGGTCATGGTGTCCAACCTGTCGGAGACGGGTTACGGTGGCCAACCTGCATAATTCAAGTGGCAGAAGTCAGTCTTCTCTCTTTTTTATATTACTACATTTTAATTTTTACAAATCTATCCTAAACAGTTTTTCAGCGAAGTTGTGATAAAACGAATATCATAAATAGTAACTGAATTTTAATAGAGTCTTAGGAATTATTTGGAAAATAATTATAATCGTGTAAATCTGGTTGAAAACTCTAAAAGTACATATATTAAAATTAAATTTTTTGAAATTTTAATTGCTATTTAAGTAAGTTCTTGATAATTAGTGTTTAATAGTGCATTGTAACTTGGGTTGAGTACGGATTTGTATATATATGCAAGAGTTGTAAGAATAGATATATTTATATTAACATTTAGTAAATTTTACTATTATGGAAGGATTCTTTAGTATAATTAAAATGATTTTATTATATTGTGGAAGGAATCGGTAGCTATCTGAGAGTGATTGCTGATAGTACTCATTCGCAACTCTTTTAATTAAATGGACCAAAGTGTAGCCACTTTACATAGTCCAGTTTAAAAGACTTTGGTATATTAAATTAATCTCACTCACCATGATTTTCGCCATCTATAAATATATACCATTCTTTTATTTGTAATGATATTGTTTCTATGGGTTGAGCTTGATCTTCTACACCTGTACAATTATTCATGAGTTAGATTTATGTGTATCTTATTATACTAAATCATATTCTTTTAAATATACTTTTTCGTACATTCGTGGGTATACTGGAGATTGTCAAATAGTTCGATCATTACAAGTATGTTCTCTTACGAGAACATTCAACTCTAAAATTATATTGATAGATTAGCAAAAAGAAATGTACACCAACACATACAATTCTTAACTACAATTTTACAAAACTTACTTGAAACTTTAAAATTACATCTAAATCATTCTAAATTTTACGGTTTTCACATTCTTAAACTAAGTTGAACTCAAATTAAATTGTCTCAATTCAAGTCGTATTCTTATATACTACTAAGTATTAGTAACTTGGACTTGGCTAATCTCAATACTACGTCGCACTGTACTATCATTAGTACTTAATTTAAAATTGAACAAGTATCAAAATTTAAGCATTTCAATTAATTTGTTAACAATTTTTTAAATTTAAATAATTTTCTAAATACAAATTTACATAATTACAAACCCTAAATTTAATCTTCTTCTCCAAAAATCACCATCACATTCTCTTCTCCTTCTTCAATTATAATCACCACCACAAATTACCGTCAATCACTGGAGCTCTAGCGAACCAATTAATACAAAGACATTACCATTGATTATTTTTTTCATTTGACCGGAGCTCCGGTCAAAGACGGAGCTCCAATCAGCTGCGGTCATGGAATTTGAGAAGCTCCATGATCGAGCTTCCATGTCATGACTTTCGACATAGTGCAATGTTATTATGTGATTAATAATCAATCTACGAATTAGATTAAATCAAAATTTAATTCAACATTACTATTTGTTAGCTGCCCTACTTTACTTTCCCACTTAAATTTTTGCGCTCAAAATGGAACACCATTCACAAATTAGCCTAAAATTCAATCCACTTTCTTCTCAGCTTTGTGAAATGGCAGAAGCAGACACAGTCTCTGAAGAAAACCTCATCGATTTCATGGTAACCAAAGGCCATGGGGTCAAAGGCCTCTCCGAACTAAACCTCAAAACAATCCCAAACCAATTCATCCAACCTCCTCAAGAAAGACTCAACCAGACCCAACTCAATCTCCAACAATCCGTACCCATACTCGATTTCGCCAACCCAGATGATCCCAGAGTATCCGAATCGATCTGCGAAGCGTCTGCCAAATGGGGTTTCTTTCAGATCATCAATCATGGGATTCCAGTTGAAGTTCTTGAAAATGTGAAGCAAGCTGCTCGTGACTTTTTTGAGCTTCCTGTTGAAGAAAGGCGCAATTTTTTGAAGGAGAATTCGCCGAATTATTCGGTTCAGTTGAAGAGTAGCTTTAGTGCTGATGTTGAAAAGGTTTTGGAGTGGAAGGATTATTTGATGCATTTTTGTGATGGCCGTGTGGATGAGAATTCTAAACTCTGGCCTCTTGTTTCTAGGTAGTGTATTGGATTAGTATCGGAAAATAATTACCTAGACCAGGTTTATAATGTTAATATCGACGTTTTTGGTTATAAATGTGGTGAATTTTCAACTTATTGTTGTTAATGTGTGTGATTGTGTATGTTGGCTACTTGGTTTCAGTTGCAGACTAGTAATGGTTAAGTATGGTGCGTTTGATTTGTAGTTTTAGGAGGAATGTATATTGGAAATGTCGCAGATTTATTACTGTTAGATATGTTGTTCAATAAGTGCATTGCTTAGTTAGACCGGGATTATGGAAAATCGTTGATGGGTAATTCTCCTGTTTCCAGGTATCTTGCTGCTGTATCAGAAACTATATACCTCTTAGTTGCAGACTAGGACATGGAGTTGTAATGGTCAAGTGTTGTGCGTTTAATTTGTGATTTAGGCCGTAAAGGAATTGAGCTTAGATAAGTTGCAGCTTAGTTACTGTTGGATATGCTCTTGAATAAGAGCATTTCTTACCTAAACGGGATTATTATATGGACTGCCAAAGTCGATTGTTGTTGGTAATTCTCCTGTTTCCAGGTATCTTGCTACGTTATTAGAAACTTGATACCTAAACCGTGCATATGGGACTAAAATAGGCTTCTGCGGTTAGAACTTGGATATGTTTCTATGCGTAGAGGGTAAGGTTTATGTATTTGATTCTTATATATAGACTGGTCTACATACCTTATTGTGCCAAAAGTTCCTTATTTTCTCTAAACAAGGAGTGACTACTAGATTTCAGCAACATGTGGATGTTTGGCATGATATATTCTAGAATGTACACTGAATTGTGTTGCAGCGTTTATTACATAACAGTCTGAACCAATTATCTGTAATTACCATGATCTCTGCCTTTCTCCACGTGGACAGTGCCTCGAGAATAACATAGACACCCATGGTTAGTAATATTTCGAACAACAAGAAATATGAGGTTCTTATAGACTCATCTAGGCACCTTATTAGCATTTAGCAATGGGTGCATGTTTTTGCTCTGAATTCTAGGCCATTGGGAAGTAATTATTATACAGTACATATATTCTGCAATCAGTTCTATAGATCAATGTTAACTGTTGCTTTGTTTTATGTGTTCGTAGAGACCGAGTTCTGGAGTACATAAACTGGACGAAACCTGTTATCAGAAAGCTACTAAATATACTGCTAAGTGGAATCAAAGTGAAGAATTTTGATGAGTCAAAGGAATCTGCTCTTATGGACTCACCAGTTGTCACCCTCCTCCACTACCCCATCTGCCCCAATCCTGATCTAGCTGCTGGAGCTGGTCGTCATTCTGACATATCGTCAATCACAGTTCTCCTACAAGATGAAGTAGGTGGCCTCTATGTGCGTGAAGCTGAAAAGGACAAATGGATCCACGTCACGCCTGTGAAAGGCGCTCTTGTTGTAAACATAGGGGATGTGCTGCAAATCATGAGCAACGACAGGTATAAAAGCATCGAGCACCGGGTGTTTGTGAGTGGGAGCAAGAACAGAGTCTCAGTGCCAATCTTTGTGAACCCTTCACGTAATGCTGTTATTGGTCCTCTACCAGAAGTGCTGGAAGACGGTGAAAAGCCGCTGTATAAGGAAGTTGTGTATTCGGATTACTTCAGTTATTTTTTTAGCAAGGGCCATGATGGCAAAAAAACAATTGATTTTGCAAGAATTTGATCATACTTGCTTGAATTTTGAATAAGAATGGATCTTAGGAATATATGATTGATTCCACTTTCCATGTGTATACTCATGAAACTATTTGTGGTTCCACATAAATGGTTTAAGGCCCTTTGTTTTTGCTTTCAGCTTTCTGATCATTTCTGTACTATACGTTGGGAACCAATTGCAACTTGGGGATGTAGCTCAAATGGTAGAGCGCTCGCTTTGCATGCGAGAGGCACGGGGTTCGATCCCCTGCATCTCCATTATTTTCCTGGTTGTTTTCTTTTTTTACCATCCCTTAACTTTCTTAATCAACAATTTTATCTTCCCCACCAGTAATATTCAAATTTTATTTTTTTACAAATATTTAATAAAAACAAATTTTAGAACAATCAATTTCAAATGACACATCACACATGGGTAATTATGCACTTTAAACTATATTTGAATGATACATCATGGACATGTAGTAGTGAACATAGATGGGATCAAAATCGTACAAGTATTAATTTCAAACAAAAATACAAAATATGTTTAATACCACTACTTTATAAGTACATAATTTTTGCGTGAACCATTCCTATGTATATTAGATCAAAATAACACATGAATAATTGTCACACATGTAACTATGTTTTGAACGATATATGATGTAAAAGTGAACGGAAAGATGAGATCGGAACGAAAAAGAGTAGCACATTATAAGTACATAATTTTCTAAACACTATTACCTAAACACATTAACATATATTAACTCCACGTCCACAATTTAAAATCTCATTAAAACATAACGAAAATCGACAGTCATGATATCCAATTCAAAATATACCTCAAAATAAGGCAGGATAAAATGTAACTTATTCCCTCCTCTTTAAAACTAAAAGGTTAAATACCAGGCTCCTATAACGGCTAGTAAAAATGATGCTAAGGTTCAAAGAGAACCAATCTAAACCGTCCGATCAATCCATCCAACGAATGAAACTTAAAGTCGGTATAAAAAAAGACCGTTGTATGTGACTCTTCACTGATACTCTTCTTGAACCATTTATATCTCCATCTCTCTTAAACCCCTTTCCACTCATCATCAAATCCAGAGCACAAAAAGTGAAAATCTCTGAGAGAGAAAGGGGGTTTGATTTTTAGAGAGATTGAAAGAGTTGTGCATTGTGGCTACCGAAAATCAAGAAGAAATCGAGACGGGTGTGGGTCGTCTCCAGGTGTTTCTTTCGTCGTTTTGGTCTAGTCTTGGAGGGGTTTTCAGTTCTGAGGATAGTTTAGAAGAGGGTTCTGATTTGGAGATGGGTTCGAGAGCTATTGTGCCGGAACAGCCTAGAGGTAAAAATGCGTTCTTTTTATGTATGGCTGTGTTTTGTTTTTCTCATTCTTGTTGGTTTTTCTTTGTGGGTTTAGTGTGATTGATGAGTTTGTGATGATTGCTGAGATTTTTTTTGAATGTATGGTGATTCTTTAAGAGGGTTGGATTAATTAGGGTTTTGTTGTTTGTCTTAATTGATTTAATCAGATTATGCACGTTTTTTATTTTTGTTTGGGAATTAGGTGGTGGGTTTTACATAGGTTTTTTGTTTTGTTGATTAGTTTATGTTGATTTCTGTATTTGTTTTTGAAGTGTATGTTGAACTAATTGGGGGGGGGTTTTGTGGTTTGTCATGGTTTAATTGAATTAGGTTATACACGCTTCGATTTCGGTTCATTTATATCGTATTGGATTGTTCATTGTAATCTTAGTTGTATGTTCATCGTTTTCTTGAATTAGATCATTTTCCTGTTAATTCTTATTTTGTGTATTACTTCACTTTTCATGTTCATTTATCTTGCACTGGATTTTGGATGAACAGCTGGAGAAGGGAAATTGAAGAATGGGCCAGCTGAAGGTAGGAACCGTCGTGTGTTTCGGGATATAGGAAATCTAGTGATTGCTCCAGCAGTTGAGCCGAAGCCTCAAAATCAGGTTGCTCGCCCGATAACAAGGTAGAGACTGTTGTAATGTGCAACATGATAGTCATTGAATGATTTTGTCAAGAAACTCGTTTAAATCATACTCGATTTTGATACTGATTAACGTATGTCAGGAAATATGGAGCTCAACTTGTGGACAATGCCCAAGTAGTTGAGAAAAAGAATGGAAAGGCTAAGGAAGTCAAATTCAAGAATGAATCTATTATCATCATCAGCTCGGATGAAGAGGAAGAAGAAAGCCACAAGGTTCGTAGGAACTCGAAGAAAGGAGGAGCGTTGGTGAACAAACCCGGAAAGACTCTGACTGCAACTCTTTCTGCTAGAAGCAAGGTATAATTTTCAAAACAAGTATCCATATGTAGTGCTCTACTGGTTCCACTTTCTGGATGTTGGCTAATTTGATGATCAATTTCCAGGCTCTTTGTGGACTTGCAAAGAAGCCGAAGGACTTGATAGAAGATATTGATGCACCTGATGTCAACAATGAACTTGCTGCTGTAGAGTATATAGATGACATCTACCATTACTATAAACTTACAGAGGTGTGTACTTTTGGATCCCTCCGATTTTGCTTTTTCTTGGTAGTAATTACCATGTCTGTACATGTACTTATAATCAAATGTTTGTCTTGTTTAGGATGATGGTAGAGTTCAGGACTACATGGGTATCCAGCAAGAGGTTAACAGCAGGATGAGATCAATTCTAGTGGATTGGTTGATTGAAGTTCATAGGAAGTTTGAACTGATGCCTGAGACACTATACCTGGCAGTCAACATTATGGACAGATTTCTTGCTGTAAAGATGATTCGAAGGACAGAACTTCAGTTGGTGGGTATTAGCTCGATGCTAATTGCTAGCAAGTACGAAGAGATATGGGCACCGGAGGTAGTATTAAAGTTGTTTAGATTCAATATGTAAAGCTAGGCCTAGGTTGTTTACATCTTAATATAACTCATTGTTTCTGTTATTAATATGTTAAGGTATGTGACCTCATCGCGATATCCGACAATGCTTATATCAGAGAGCAGGTGCTTCGAATGGAGAAGACGATTCTTGGGCAACTGGAGTGGTATCTGACTGTCCCTACTCCATATGTATTTTTGGTTCGATATGTGAAGGCCTCCATTCCTGCTGATATTGAGGTATACTCGCGCATAGTATCATTATAACTGTTTCATTGCACTTTCTTTCTGACGGAACTCCATAATTGATTGACTAAATTCTATAACTATATTATGTTGATGATGATAATACAGATGGAGAAGATGGCGTTTTTCTTTGCTGAACTAGGTCTAGTGAACTACACCATTATAGTGCATTACTTCCCCTCAATGCTTGCTGCTTCTGCTGTATATGCAGCACGGTGCACTCTCAGTCGGATCCCTACATGGACTGAGACACTGAAGCACCACACCGGCTACAGTGAGAGCCAGCTGATGTAAGTGGCCTGGACCTTCTTTCTACTTGTGTGTTGTTATACTAAGCAAAATTAACAACCTAACTGACTCTTATTTCTACTTGTGTGTTATACTAAGAAAAATTAACAATCTTAACTGACTCTTATTTCTATCGATTGTGACAGTGCCTGTTCAAAACAATTGGTGAGCATCCACTCTGGTTTGGCAGAAAACAAGTTAAAATCAGTGTATAACAAATACGCAAATCCTGAGAGAGCATCTGTTGCGCTGTTCCCACCTGCTAAATCTCTGCTTCCATCTGCTTGAAGCTTGTTGCTGTGATCATGGGTCATCGTGATCTTAGGTCTCAACCTCAACCACTTGTGTTGCGTAGTGTTTGCTTAGAATCTGAGTAGTAACTAGCTAATTCCTAGAATTGTTTTGGTTTATGGGTTGATGTGTAAGTAAGTATATGACATCTACTGTTTGTTGGATCCGTTTTGATGCGATTGACTTCCAGGCAGATGATATCTCAGTCGCAGAATTTGTATTCTTTGCCTTTGGCTTGGCTTGGATTGAATGAATGTAACTTTTGGTTATTATCAAAAAAATGATTGTGTTAATATTTTTTGTTAATGCAGAGAAGTTTATACCTGTGATTTTTAATCAGTGATAATAACAATCTTCCTTCTGTATGTAATATTGTAAACTTGGATGAGGAAAAGGACCGGATTAGTGAACCTGCCAGATAACATTCTTGTTAGCATAAAGCCGAGTGTGTGCTTTCGAGAAGGAAACAAGTATTGGGCGAAATGTCCCCGCGCTTGCTCTACTATAGTGTTTTCTAGGAGATGGAAACAAATATTGGACGAATATAATATGTCCCCGTGCTCTACTATGACGTTTCTGAGAAAATACGGAACAATTCCAGTGAACAATTGATATTTATAGACAGAAGGAAAGTTGAAGCATGTCCTCAATACCAGTTGGATGTTGTAGAAATTGTGAGATTTCCTTATTCAACATTACAATATGTTAAGTATCTAACGAAGAATGCAGTGTCACTAGGACAGTTGATGATCGTCAATATTTGTTGTGTAGTCGAGTTGAAGGGAATTATGTGGGAGTCGTGTTTCGTCAAGGAAATACAAAGAGCACGAAAGAATGCCAAGCAAGTGCGTTCGATTCTTAAATCTGGGACAAAGCTAGAAATCCTTTGGGTGTTGAAATTTTGCTGATATTTGGGATCAAAATTTCCACACAAGATGAGGATTTGTATTGTGGTTGACGTTGTCTCTTGTTGTTCACAAATTTCGGGTTATAAGTTTATAACCTAGTCGTTTTCAAATAGGGTTCGGTTGATTCTATTTTCTCATACTATATCCTTGTTCTTCAATCATGTTATAAACTTGTAACATCCAATCGTATCATATGATCAAATTAAACAAGTTTTCGAAGGTGGTAAATGCAGCAATTCTACTAAAAATGAGATTTTTCACTTGATATAATTGATGTTCATCCAGTACTGATGTATAATCAGCTCAAAAGTAAAGTTATACTAAAAATGAAAATTTTCACTTGGCTAACTCACAATATCACGTTGAAATTACACCCTCAAATTTTGAAATCCGAAGGTCAATGCGCACGAATCTCGATCCACTAATTTCACCATATCGAAATTCAATTGACCTTTTATTGACCACATCAATCGAAAATTTTATATTTTTTAAATAATAAATAAAGATATAATTAAACCAATTAACACTTATGGAAGTTCTAGATATGTCGAAGCTGTTATGCGGATTATGAGTTGTTTGTACAGAGAAATTCTGTTATGGCTGTTAGTTACGAGTTTTGTGTTGTTATGTGGAACTTTTGTGGCTGATTCATGTTGGGTTTTTTGAATGCTTAGCTGCTGTGTGAAGGAAGATTAAAGATGGACAAGCTGAAGAAGGCAGAAAAAACTCTGAAATTAATCTTCCCGGTGAAGTTCCTTGCTCCCTGGTTATCGGTTTGTTCACGAACACGAATAACTCATCATTGATTATCTTGCCATATATCTGCAAAACGAGCCGTTACCGCCCAATAGGATCAACAATATCAATGTCTACGATCACTCACCGGAGGACCTTATAAGCAAGTACAATAGAAACTCTATACATTACTATCGTTCAAAAACTCATTCTTATATCGTATTATTTTCCTTATTACTACAGGACAACCTGGTGTGGAAGCTGGAAAGGATGGAGCAGAATGGTACTTTCTCACCCCGAGAAGCAGAAAGCATCCGAATTGTGACAGACCTGCCCGGATAGCTGGGGAGGGGTACTGGAAGGTTCGCCGTGGTAAGTGTGTGGTTAAAAGCGCTAAGCTGGGGAAAGATGTCGGATATGTAACATCATTTACGTAGAATAAAAGGGAACCCCAAGACGGACTGGATTATGGTATATATAATTGATGAATAAAGAAGGTAGGAAAAATAATTTTTCTAAATACTAATATTAAAAAAGTCTAATCTAATTATACTTCTAACAATAACATAACCAAAAATACAGAGTTAAATAATATTATAAAACTTTTTTTAGAAATTACGGAATGTTTGAAATACATCTAAACTCAAGTTTGAGTTTTTGTACACAAAATTTCAATTTAAATTGAACTATCTTAATTGAAATTCTAATTCAAACTGTCACTAATTTCCTTATCACGTAAACGAGAATCATTATTTTTTAATTCACTACACAATAGAATACTAAAGCCACAACTTTTATAATAAAAATCCTAAACTCACAGCAACGAAAGCCATCAACTAGTATTATTGAAACATTTAGAGTGCTAACAATTACAAGCCAAATGGCTGGAACTACGGCAGAAGATTAGAAAATGAAGTATAATCTACGATACCGATTGAGAATCGATGTGAATTGAAAAATATCTATTTAAATAGTTTATTTTCCGAATTGAAAACATACAATACTATAATGGAATTGGGTTTGGTTGAGGGGGGGTCACTGACCCCACTCACTTCCATTTTCATCCGTCATTGTCCATCTGCATCAATATATTATTCGATTTGAAACAAGGCCTGGTAAGATGAAGAATTATTAAGAAAGGGGGTTGGTATTTGGTTAATAAGGTAGACGGTTGTCAGGAAGTCCAATATGGATAGTAAACCCTATTGATATTTTCATTTGTCTCTGTAATCCTTAACGACAACAAAAAAATCAATTTAAAAAAAAAAAAGAAACAGAGTTAATATTATAACTTGAAAATGGATAAAATTAATGCATATACATGAAAATTAATATTAAAATATTTACTCGTGAAATATTAATAATTAATACTGTTTAAAATATAATTCATATACTCACGAACACCAATCGTCTCTCACATATCTCACTAAAAAATCTATATTCCGGGTCAACCCGAAAAAGCCCAATTCAATTGAATTTCTCTAATATAAGTAGAGTGGTACAAGTACAAAACTATGAATTAAAAGAACTATGAATTAAAATCAACACTTGGTTGAATTGAAACCAATATGACCGTTGGCAGTTGAATCACCTCGCATCAATCATCGTTTACACTTTCAGAAAGAAAAAGAAGAACACTTGACAAGAATCACAGAGAAGAAGAAGAAGACTGATCAATTCAACATGGCATCGAGAGCTATTGTGCTGGAGAAACAATCTAAAGGTAAAAACTTTCCTTTTCTTTCTTTTCCGCTTGTTCTTGACGTTTAATTTCAACGAAATCTTGATGTGTTTGATGCTAACTTTCTGGGTTTTTCATTTGTTGATTGAAATTGGGAATCTTGTTTCTGTTTGGTATGTGTGTGGGTGTGTATCTTCTTGAAATATGATGTTGCAGAGTTTGTGAGTATACTTGTGCTCACTCGATTTGCCTTCGATTGATTTGGATTGTGATTCTTGATTACTGGATTAGTAGTTTTTACGGAAATGGAAGAATGGGACTAATTCTTGATTTGATATTCTCAGTCATAAATATAGGGAAACAAATGAAAAGAATGGAATTAACCTAGGCCTGTTAGTTGATTATCTATCCATTCTTCTAGATATTGTCGAAGCTGTTACGTTACGCGGATTATGAGTTGTTTGTACTGGGAAATTCCTTTGTTATGGTTGTTAGTTACGAGTTTTGTGTTGTTATGTGGAACTTTTGTGGCTGAATCATGTTGGGTTTTTTGAATGCTTAGTTGCTGTGGGAAGGAAGATTAAAGATGGGCAAGCTGAAGTTAGACCGCGTCGTGTTCTTGGAGATATTGGAAACATAGCAGTTGCTGCAGCTGGTGAGGTAAAGCCTCGAATTGGTCGCCCGAGTACAAGGTACTGGAGAAATGGACCAAGTTTCTGGTTGTGTAAATCCTATGTTTTACATTGCCTTGTATTGTCGAATACTAGATTCTGGAGAAATGGACTAAATATCCGGGTTTCTAACTCCGTATGTTTTACTGTTTCGTGTAATTATGATATTCAGGAAATCTGGGGCTCAAGTACTGTCAAGTAATGCACAAGCAGCTGCAGTCAATAAAAACAACTCCAAGGTAAATTTTAGAGTGTATTTTTGTGATGGAGATTGGTTTGTTGAAAGATTGACGATGCATATAGTTTTATCAATGTTGCAGAAAGCTCTGGCGAATAAGGTGAAAGAGGTTGGAAAAGGCGGTGCTGATGCAAAAAAGGAAGCTATAAAGTTGAAAAACGAATCAGTTATTGCCATTAGTCCTGACGAAGAACAAATCTATAAAGCAAGGGAAGGATCGTTGAAGGAGGGCGGAAGAACTCTCACAGGGATTCTTACAGCTCGTAGCAAGGTTCCTTGCAAAGTTTCTAAGTTGCAGTATATCTATTTTTCCCAGCAACATCTAAACCTTATCGTTCTGCTGATTTTCTGGTAATTTATTTTACTAGGCTGCTTGTGGACCTGCCAAGAAACCGAAGGACTTCATTATAGACATTGATGCGCCAGATGTCAACAATGAATTGGCTGTGGTGGAGTATATCGAGGACATGTATAATTTTTATAAGCTAATAGAGGTGTGAACTTCTCCTTTTTCTTACTATCCTTGAAATAGCATTTCCCATTTTTGTACTGATTATTCAATATTCTACTTCTTGTTTAGAATGATGAACGAGTCCGTGACTACATGGGCTCCCAAATAGTGATTACCTCAAAAATGAGAGAGACTCTAGTGGACTGGCTGATTGGTGTTCATGCAGCATTTAAACTATCGCCGGAGAGTCTCTATCTTACAATTAACATAGTGGATAGGTTTCTTTCTCTAAAAGCAGTTCCAAGGAGGGAGCTTCAGTTGGTTGGCATGAGCTCAATGCTAATTGCTTGCAAGTATGAAGAACTATGGGCACCAGAGGTAGATTTTTGTAACTCAGTTCAATTTAAATCGAAACGACATATAATTATCTTGCCGAGTCATATGTGTTGTGTTTGTTTACAAAATAATCAGGTTCTCGACTTCATAACCATATCAGACAATGCATATGTGAGAGAGCAGGTTTTACTCATGGAGAAAGTGATACTTGAGAAACTGGAGTGGCGTTTGACTGTCCCGACCCCATACGTGTTTTTGGTTCGCTATGTCAAAGCTTCTGTTCCTGCTGATAAGAAGGTTACATATCTTTCTTTTCCTTTCCTTCCTATCCTTTCCTTTTCTATTTTGATTTACATGTGTGACTTGTTATGGACTATACATGTTTAGTTCATTGATTGTGAATGTTTTTGTTAATATGTTGATGCAGATGGAGAACATGGCATTTTTTTACGCTGAGCTTGGTTTAGTGAACTACTCAACTGCCGTTCGTTATTGCCCTTCAATGCTTGCTGCTGCTTCAATATATGCTGCTCGCTGTGCTCTGAAGAGGATTCCTCACTGGACTGAGACATTGAAGCACCATACTGGCTTCAATAAAGATCAGCTAATGTAAGCGGTTCTATCTTTCTTTTGAAATCTTATCTTGTAGCTTTGCTACTCATACTTAGGTCATGTTTCTTGGTGTTCATATGACAGGGACTGTGCAAAACTCTTGGCCAGCCTCCATTCAGGGTTAGCAGGAAGCAAGTTGAAAACAGTGTCTCGGAAATACACAAGCCCTGAGAAATCTGCTGTTGTTTTGCTTGCACCAGCAAAATGTCTTCTTCGTGTTCCTTGAGGCAAAGATCAGCAACCCTGTGTTGACAGTCTTCATGTTTTTGCGATAATGGCTGTCATAATCTAACAATCTCACATTACTTCGGGTTTTTTGATCATAGGATGTAACAAACCTATCTTAGGCGTCAACCACTGCGTTGAATTTTTAAGATTTTGCAAGAATTTCTGAATGTTGATTCAGGTTGTTAGATAAGTGAGTTCAGATGGTGTAATTACATAACCTCAACAATATAGTTCATTCATTTTGATGTAATTTACTTCTATTAGTATATGATCAATATCATTTCTTTCTAAACAGTTTGTTTTTCCTTTTTAACACCAGAAGTAGAAACATTCCGTCCCATCAGATATGACTAATTCTAGCTTAAGATTCGTATTTGTTTTACGTCCATAACTTTAGTTGGTAAGACGCTCCACCTCCAACCAATAGGTCGGGTTTCGAGTCACTCCTTTGCTGTTTCAAAAAGAATTTGATTATGAATGGAACCCTGCCTAATAAAATATGTGTATACCAGAAACAATCTTAAAAAATCGAACAACTTTGATGTGCAACTAAATACAAGGAAATGGCAAAAGAATGTGTTGGTAGAAAATTGAAAGAGAGAAACAACAACAAACAACAAACAAACAAATGCGTTATCCTTCCTAAATTTTCTGGAGTAGAAGGACCTGGATTTAACTCTAGAGAAATTCATCTAACAAAGAGTTATGACGACCAATTGCAGTAAAGAATTCCTTCGCCGAAAATTTACGAGTAATATGAGGAACATGTTGAATGTCTTGTGCATGATTGACTGTCTGTGAGATGTTATTATCAACATTAGTGGCTTGGTTCATCATACTCCCACCTACCTGATTAGCTAATGCCGGTTCTGTCTGCGGCTCTTGCTCGACTTGCACTATTGCCTGCTGAACGTTCTGTGCATGAATAACTGCAGGGGAGATGTTATTACTATCATCATTATGGATCTGCTGAAGGTTATGGTTAGCACCTGTGGTTTGGTTCATCACATTCCAATCTTCCTGATAAACTGGTATCGTTTCTACTTGTTCGACTATCTGCTGATGGGTGGTTTCACTTGATGATTTCCACTTGATGTACTCTTCCATCTTATCACTGTCAAATGCAATCGATGAAGTAGAAGGGCCTGGATCACGCATTTGATTACTGCCAAATGGCATCGAAGAAGTAGAAGGACCTGGATCACGCATTTGATTATTGTCAAATGGCATCGAAGAAATAGAAGGACCTGGATCACGCATCTGATTACTGTCAAATGGCATCGAAGAAGTAGAAGGACCTGGATCACGCATCTGATTACTGTCAAATGGCATCGAAGAAGTAGAAGGACCTGGATAACACATCTGATTACTGTCAAATGGCTTCGAATAATTAGAAGGGCCTGCATCACCCATCTGATTACTGTCAAATGGCATAGAATAAGTATAAGGACCTGGATCATCCATCCGATTACTGTCAAATGGCATCGAATAAGTAGAAGGACCTGGATCATCCATCCGATTACTGTCAAATGCCATCGAATAAGTAGAAGGACCTGGATCATTCATCCGATTACTGTCAAATGCCATCGAATAAGTAGAAGGACCTGGATCATTCATCCGATTACTGTAAAATGGTCTCGAATAAGTAGAAGGACCTGGATCATTCATCTGATTACTGCAAAATGGCCTAGAATAATTAGAAGGACCTGGATCATTCATCTGATTACTGTAAAATGGCCTTGAATAATTAGAAGGACCTGGATCATTCATCCGATTACTGTACAATGGCCTCGAATAATTAGAAGGGCCTGGATCACGCATCTGATTTTTATCAAATGCCATCGAAGAAGTAGAAGGACTTGGATCATGCATCTGATAATTATCATGGATACTTTCGTGGTTGTTCAATCCTGCCAAATATCCCGAGTCCATTTTCCATTCCCTTAACTGACGACACAACCTTTCATTATCAGATTCAGTAGGCCAAGTTTGAAAAGGAGATTCAGTAGGCCTCTCTGGAAAAATATCAGCGGTTTGGTTCATCATATTCCCATCTACCTGATATTCCGGCATCGGTTCTACCTGCTTGGCTATCTGTTGCTTGTTGTTCTTCCCTTTTGATTTGGCGGTGTAGTTCTTCATGTTTTTGTGTATCCTACACATGGCACCACCAATCTACACAAATCAAACAATAACACAATTACGTTATAGCTTGTCAGACCAAATTATATGTAATATTTTCGATAATTTTATACGGATCATACACGTACCGGATGGGAGTTGATACAAGTCGATGGCTGTTCCAGGGTGTACTCATTCATCAACCAGTTCGTCCTGGAGTTTTCCTTTGCTGTTCCTTCATGGTACCCCAATGACGTCTCAAATCCAATAACTTCCCCCGTCTCCGAGCTTCTGATTTGGGCGCACGCACTGCTAGGCTTCCAGAACCCGAATCCTGCTTTTCGATCAGCTCTGCCGCCATTCGGACACCTTTTCCTTCTCGGGGTGAAAAAGTACCACTCCGTTTCATTCCTTTCTGGCCTCACACCAGGTTGTTCTATATTTACAAGGAAAATAATAAGATAACCGAATAATTTTTTTAACAAATATTACTATATACAGTAATCCATTGTAGTGTACTTACTTATAAGATCCTCCGGAGAGTAATCGTAAACATTAATAATGTTGATCCTCTTGCGCGGTAACGGTTCGTTTCGCAGATATCTGGCAAGATAATGAGTGATAAGTTCTTCTGGTGTGGGATCGAACTTATAACCCCGGGGCAAGGAATTTTCATCTGGCGGAGGTCTCTTGTTTGGCGGTTGATCCATGGAGAAAAGAATACGAAATTTCAGTTTTCTGCTAAAAGAGATAATGGAGAGAAAATAATGGCCTATAATATATATATTATTTTTCTCAATTTGAGATATCTGAATGTTACTTATAGTTACTCACGTTAATTGTTTCTATGAATTATAATGGGGTTAGGAATTAAATGTTGTATTGGATTATAAGAGTAGAAAGATAATTGGCGTATTTAGGAGTTTGACTTAAACTAGAATTAAGATTAATCATAGTACTATTTATGTTAATTGTTTCTTATCACGATGGGATTAGGAATTAGTTGTTCTAATCTAGTTTGTAATTGGATTACAAGATTAGAAAGATAATTGGAGTATTAAGGAATTTAAGTTAAACGGAAAACAAATTAAACGAATTAAAAGAATTAGCAATCAATACACGTATATATTTCTCATACTTTTTAAGTATCAATCAATACAAGTATATTGAAATCTTTGGAACATCAAAACTTTCACTTTTGCAAGTTGCTTCTTGGTTACAGAATTATGAGCATACAGTGTTGCTTTCATCACTGATCTTTACCTTGTCGCTGCAACAGCCCTTTTTTTCGTGCTTCTCCTCCACCGGAACCTTCTTTCCGCAGCATCTTCTGCTCTGATCTCCCCCAGACTTCCCTAGCTCTTCTCGCCTCTCCAGAAATTCGGAGTTCTCTTTCCAAACCTCTCCGTTAGTATAGACTTCCTTCTTCCATATCGGAACCAATGCCTTGACTTCATCAATCATGAACTTGCACGCGTCCAGT
>JAYMSP010001483.1:0-31633 GCA_036897095.1 Plantago elongata | reverse complement strand
TATTTTTAGCAAAATAAAAAAAATATTTTTTTTCCAAAATTTTAAACCTTAAAAAAATTATAAAACGACTTAAAACAATGCAATTTCATTAATTTCAACATTTAAACACTCTTATAATATGAATAATATGTAAATAAAAAAATAAAAAATATAAAAATATATAAAAAAAATTGATGACGCGACGACGACGACGCGCCACCATTGGAGCAAAACGACGATGACGCGTCGTCGTCCACGACGACGCGCCGTCGTTCGACACCATTCGGAATGGTGTTAGGCATCTAAGTTGGAACCTTAATATTCTTCAGCAAAAAGTTGCGATTACTTTAATGATGACTTAAGGCAGCAAGTCATATTGTACTTTGTGAAATACTCCACTCCCTGATTGAAAATGAACTGGTGCTTTTCCTCTGCTCTGCAAATTAATACTGGCCACAATAAAAGTTTATCAAAAAGTTTCTTCTACAGAATTGAAATTATCATCACCATAGTTGTAACTCTGACTTTTCAAAAAGAGTTCCATTAACAAACGCACAAGTTTCTTTGCACACTATACATCAATCAGTACGTGAATTATGTATAAAAATGATTTATTAGGAGTAACAATTGTTGTACCCAAAAATATTACTAAATATTTAGAAAAAATTATATATGGTACTGGTGCAATTGACTCCCGAATCAGATTCATCTTAAAATTTAAACAATTACAGCTTCATTCCTATACAGATTTAAAAATTACTTTCAAATCTAAAAGTCAACTTTTTTAATCATTTTCTTTATAATTCAACAATTATATTTATTTTACTTATAGTAAATTTAGCCCAAACAATTTACTTATTAATATTTCAATCACTTTTCTCCCACCTTCTTCCGCACCACATCCAACCACCATCTAAGTTGTAGTTACAGCCCCGACGGAGCTTGCAATAGCTCCGATTGGAGTTGTTAAACTAGCTCCGTCGTAGCTGTTGAAGCTTTCGATCAGAGTTGTTAAGATGGTGGGGGTCATTTTGTTATTTTCTTAAAATTTTGGAAGAATTATTGGGTCTATATTGTAATTTATAAAATATTTGAGTGTAATGTGTAGTAAAATATATTTTTTAAATTGCAATGGAGTTCAATTCATTTTCTTTTTCATTTAAATTTAAGTTGGTCAACTCGAAAAATAGATTTTGGGCTTGGATGTATTTGTTTGAGATTGAGGGTTGAAACTCTAAATGGCTTCAATGTTAGGGGTATCATATGTAATTCGCACTAATATTTAGTATAATCCTAGATTAGAAGTATATTAGTATAATCTTAGACTAGTTAGAGTTGAGTTATAATTCCTATTCTCTTTAGAATAGAGTAGTTGTGTACACACACACACACACACACACACACACACACACCTGAGACTGGAGTTGCGAATGTAGTGGCGAATCCCGTTGGTTACGAAATTTATTGTTGGAATAGCATTATCCTATCTCGAAGGCAACTTTGGTGTGTTGTGATAATGTGAGTGCGATCTACCTCTGGAGAAATCCGGTTCAACATCAACGTACCAAGCATATCGAGATGGATATATATACATTTTGTACGCGAACATGTTGCTCGGGGTGATGTTCGAGTGCTCCATGTTCCTTCACGTTATCATATAGCATATTTTTCACTAAAGACCTGCCTCGAATTTTATTTCAAGATTTTCGCTCCAGTCTCAGCGTTCGTCTGCCTCCCTTCTCGACTGCGGGGTGTGATAGGTTATGTGTAAATATTAGATGTTAATGTTTAGTATAATTCTAGAATAGTTAGAAGTAGATTAGTATAATTTTCAACTAGTTAGAGTTGATTTAGAATTCCTTTTTTTTTTTTAAATAGAGTCATTAATTTTTTTATATATACCTATATTTATTATAGAAAATATTTCTTCAGACTGTACGTATATCAATGAAAATTAACGGATTATTCCTACTTATGCCGGATTTTAAAATTAAAGATCAAGAATGTTAAGTAGGTAGATTTGATGTCAAAACTAATGTAATGACTAATGAGTTGTATGTGGATAGTTCATAGCGGAATTACAATAAATGAGTCTGCTAAATTATACCTACTGCATCCCGTTAATATTGAAATAATTTGATTTTGTATATTTTTTTAAAAAATATATAATATGTAGTTAAAAATAAGTTTAAAATATAAACGTACATGTGAATTTAATATGTATGATTAAAAATAAATTGTATTGTTAAAATTATTTTATAAATAAAAAATTATTTCATTTTAATACACTGGCAGGATAAACTATGGGGTGGGCTTAAGTTCACCTAAAATTATGCAAAATAACTAGGTAGTATTATGGATACCTAGCGTTGTAATGTCTTGGATCTGGCTGAGTTGGTTTGGTGGATAGTTGCCATCCACCTGATCATGTGTTCAATTATAGGAAGAGTCAAAGGTCGATGTGTACTTATAAATAACATCCTAAAAAATAATCATTACAGAATGGATACTCTATAATATAAATAATAATTAAGCCAAATTACATTCAATAATTTTAATTCCGTTTCTACTAAAATAGTTTTAATATTGATTTCACTTTCACTTAACAAAATATTCATTTAAAATATTTGGCGACGTTATATTTTTGTACTCCCTCCATTTCATTAAAAGTGAAATAATCTTTAATTTTGGGGCTCCCATTAAAATGAAATAATTTTTCAAAATAACTCCACAATATAATTCATTTTTAATAATATATTATTGGACCACATGTACTTTTTTTATTTTAAATTTATTTTTAACTACATATTATATATTTGTTTAGAAATGTGTGTAAATTCAAATTATTTTTTATTAACGGAACGGATGGAGTATAATTTATAGACAAATGAGAGTGGCGAACAAAGTATTGAACATACACTACTCATAATAAGTCCCATAACAAGTCATAAGTGAGAATGGGGAATGATTGACCAAGTGGTATACTTTGATTTAACATCCCGATGAAGAAAGAAGGAAATTATATGAAAGATTCGAGGCCGTGAGATTGACCGTAAACTCCAACCTCACGTGCGAACCTGATTTTTTAAATCCTTCACATTTTTTAATCGCAGTTCATAATACATAATCAAATCAATTAGTCCAACTATACTCCCAAAAACATTTGGCTCCACCTCGATTCATGTGACTTGGCTCATCATTAATCAACAACAATTGATGGATTAAACTACCTACACTATATTAGTCGTGATTAATCACATCGTATACTTTATATTAATCGCCGACGACCCATGTCATTTCCAACAAAGTCTATATTTACACTTCATTTAGGAACCTATAACCACTACTTCATGTGTTAAAAATATACTGCACCCATAAAGGGAAGTGAACGAGATATAATGCAATAGCTTCACACTCACAAAGTTAACCGAAAATTAGTATAATTCCAATTTCTTTATGAATATGATCATATTCTTATGCACAGTGTTAAAAATGAGGAAGAGAGCTAAAACAATGATAAATCATGAAAGAACACATAGAACATTATTATCTTTTATGATACGAAGAATAAACTGTATAAAGTGAACGACGTGGTATAGACCAATTGATTTTTTATTTTATTTGAGACGGTAACGGTGACTCGAACTTTTCGAACTATAATTATAGGTGATACAACTTACCAACTGAATTGCTTTGTTGTCCTACTAACCGAATGAAATTGCAAGCTGCATGAAATTTGGTTTACTCTCATACAAATGAGGCAACCAATTGAGGGAACAAACAATTTTTAATAAATTAATTAAGGATTTTCACTTAAAATATTCCACTGTCATTTTAGTATACTAGTGAAATTTAACGTGTTTATGATGCAATTTGAATTAGAAAAACCTATTCAAATTATTTTTCTTTCATAAAATAAAGTTAATTGCATTCCAAACACCCTCTAATCTTTCACCACAATCGAGCTTTTAAATTAATTTCTAATAAGCTAATGGCCATTCCTTATACTTAAAGGATTCACTTTCCTTTGATCAATTATAAAATAATCCTCCACACACAATTTTGCATAACTATTCCACATAAAACAAAATTTGTCAAATTACAGTGACTATTTAAGCTACGATTTAAATTTAAAAAACTCAATTCAAATTGTATTTATTATACATAAATATTTAAATTTTCTCCATCTAAATTATATCCCAAAGAGTCGGGTAATTTTTAACCCTCGTTCAAAACATCCTCCAATGAAAGATAATATTACCCAACTGATACTTTTAGGACAATTAACATCATGTTTGACTTCGCGCTTAGTTGCGAAAGACTAGCTCGTTTGACTATTATGATTCCAAAAGATTTATTAAGACGAGTTGCATTACAGTTCGTCGCATGTTCTTGACGTCTCAGACGAGCTACATTGCAACTCCATATGACGCGTCACATGCACGTCAGTACACTCCCCCGTCACTATGTGATAGGGGACACAAGTTGACAGCAGCCGCTTGTCACACCTTTGTGTTTATATTATATTTTAATTTTTTTTAATTTTGTTCTATTCTAAATATGAATAACTCGAAAAATAAAAATGTAAAAAATAAATAAAAATCACCAACAATTTTGTATCTTCGAGATCTACAAATAAAGATCACTCTCGAGTATATTTGAAATATTACATCTCGAACTCATTTTTATCTCTTAATTAAACTTAAAATTTTAAAACGAGTTAGAAAAATACAATTTTATTGATTTCAACTTCTAAACACTCTTATAATATATAAATATAATTTTAAAAAAATAAAATAAAATAAGAAAAGTTAAGTCGAAGTGACGGCTCTGTGACGCGTTATCATACAGTAAAATCTCGTCATGTATCTCGTCATATGGTCAGTGACGTGTTAGATATCCGTTACGGATGCATATATTCTAAGGCAAAGGAAAGAAGAAAAAATCACCGTTTAAACTAGTCCCAAACACGACACTGTAGTGTTTAATTAGTCAAAGATTTTGAGGTTTTCAAGTGCTAGGGGTTGATTCACTGGATTTTGTCACCCAGTTTTGGAGATAAACAGATAAGTTTTTGCTAAAGATATTCAATATATTCACAAAATATCACATTTCCACCTACCACTTTCCTACTTTCCACCATCAAAGTAACATAATCTTCATTCCCTTAAACAAAAAATCATATAATATACTACTAATTAATAAAGGCATTTACTATAATAAAGAAGATTGCAATTACAATCCCAAAAAAATGAGGAGATGGAAAGGAGCAAAGGGGACAAATGAAGAAGAAATAGAAAACATAATCCCAAGACAATGAATGACAAAAATGTAATCCTCTATTCCAATCTATCTTGTTTAGTTAATTAGTACCAGTAATTGATTAATGATTCCCTCTCTAATCCCCACCATTAAATATTTGCATACCCATATCACCACTACTACAATATAATATTTCCTTCAATTTTATTTAGTGTAATATATTCAACAATTTTATTTATAATCTCATCTTTTTATACCCTCAGTCTAAATTTCATTAATATTTATAAAATAAAATTTGTATACGTATTAAATTTACACGGAGTTAAATTCGAGACGGAATTATTAACGTATAACTATAAAACCTCCTCTCTGTATGTATGTAAATGTACCCATCTCCACCACCCTCAACCAGAAAACAAACAGTACACCCCTCTTCTCTCCTCTTCCTATCCTAGCTAGCCTACTCTACCCTTTTCTGCAGAAACAAATCTCTGCAAACGAAAAAAGCATTAAGTAGCCACTCTACTATTGTCCTCTACTGTACATCTACCCACTTTATTCATCAATCCTTTTCCTACTCTGTTTATTCACCTGTGCTCTCCTTTCCCATCACTCACTCACTCACCAAATTCAAACCAAAAAAACTCAAAAACTTATTGCATCGTTAATCCGTTACCTTGTATCCGAGTGATGTTTGAGACGGTAAAGTACCTGCTCGGGTCGGCCGGGCCGAGCGGGTTCAGCTCAAAGTCGACGGCGGAGGACGTGACCGGTGATCTCCGCGGCATCACCGCCGTGATAACCGGTGCGACGTCGGGAATAGGGGCGGAGACGGCTAGGGTTCTGGCGAAGAAAGGGGCGAGGCTGGTTTTACCCGCACGGAGCGTGAAAGCGGCAGAGGAAACCAAGTCGCGGATTATTTCGGAGTTTCCTGAGTCGGAGATTATTGTTATGTGCCTTGATCTCAGTTCGCTTTCTTCCGTTAGGAGATTCGTTGCCGAGTTTACGTCTCTTCATTTGCCTCTTCATCTCCTCATGTATGTAACCGTAATTAACCTTTCGTTAATTAATTATTAGTACCATTTTGCATTTTCTTAAATCTGCATGATCATGATTAACTATTCTTTTCCTGATTTTATACGTCTTTTCCTTTTTTATTAGAAACAATGCTGGCAAATTTTCATACGATCATGGGGTTTCTGAGGATGGGATTGAGATGTCATTTGCTACTAATTACCTAGGTAAATTCTGACTTTCTTTACCATGGTCTCTATGTAAACCCGTAAATTTTGTTAACTCGTGATTTTTACACATAAAAATGCATTTTATAAAACATTTCTTTGATAAATGATATCTGTATTCTGAAAAAGAAGAAAAAATGAAAGATATATGATATCTCTAGATAATAGATACCCACGGGACCTTTTTTTTCCGGTTTCGATTTTAAGACGTTTAAATGTCATTTATTGATAGCTTTTAACGAGAATTCCGACTCGCGAGGTTCATTTATATAGGATTAAATGCTATTTATTGAGCAAAATTGACATGTCAAAATATTTCTCCAAAACTGGTCATCACTCACCATCATCAACTATAGATACGTGATAGTGATAAGTGATTAGTGAACATATTGTCTTGTTTAGTTTTGTTGGGAAATGATAAATGTGTTAAATGTTTAATCTGTTCTTTTTTATTGTTGAATTTGATGATTAGGTCACTTTTTGTTAACGAAGCTATTGCTTGATAAAATGATATGCACGGCGAAAGCAACCGGAGTCCAAGGAAGAATCGTGAATGTATCATCGAGCATACATGGCTGGTTTTCCGGTGATATGATCCGTTACCTTGCCTTGATAACCAAGAACAAGAGGTTTGTTTTTATTTTGTTTTCTTTAATGTTACATTCCTCTATTGTGTTTTATGTTAGAAATTCATGAGATGTTTGTTTTTAATCACCCATCTTGATAATTGATAGACAAACAACAATTTTCAGAATAGCTAGGTCAGGTGTAGCACTGTTTTTGTTCAGGTGATCATAAATTTTAGTTAGTTTGGCAACAACATATTCCTATATACTCATGTGGCACATATCAACTTGTTTTTTTTATGTATATCCTTGCAGTTAAGATAATTTCCAACTCATCATTTTCATTTTAACATGCATACCCATTTACTAATTCTTATCTTGATCCACCATTCATTAAACTCCAATGCTAAATCGCCCTTAGCATACATACTGCCAAAAAACCATTAGTCGTCTAGTCAATTTGATATTCAACTGTTTGTATGGGAGCCCCCCACCCCATTGAAGGAATCTTAGAAATAGTATGAGGTCAAGGAGTTCATAATAGCTAAAATACATGTTAATTGATGAGTGTTTTGAATTTATAGAGTAAAAAGTAATGTGAAAAATAACATTTTATGATTGTTTCAACTTATGTACTTGAACAAAGTCTCAAACAATCAAGGGCGGTGTCATTGGTAGTAGGAGGGGCTGGGTAGCTGCGCCACTCAAACTCCTGAGTAACCCCTAACTATGTGTAGTACTCCATATTTCTTGACAAAGTAATTTGTATGCACAAATCAGCTATGGTTTTGGAGTATATAATTTAAATTTTTCCGTGTTAGACCACAGATACTTTAATAACTTGCGACTTCATTATACTACCTTATCAAGTTTTAATCATATGTATCCGGTATCAAATCAAGTGTTATATTGTCTTAATTCGACCCGCCCAGGCCATATTATTAGAAATCTTGGCTCCATCCTGGAAACGTTGAGTGACACACTTGTCACTATTTTGTTTATTTACCATCGTGAAAATAAGAAGTTTGACTTGGATTTTACTGGAGGTGTATCAGAAAAAATAATGTGTTGGTCTTTGTTTGATTGTATGAAGTCAATATGATGGGACACGTGCATATGCTCTCTCGAAGCTGGCGAACGTTTTGCATACCAAGGAACTTGCTCACAGACTCAAGGCAAGTATTTCCTTTCTTTGTCAACAAGTACAAATACTCTATCCATAAATCAGACATTATTACTCAAAAGTTATTTTTGTTGTATTGTGATACTAATACTTTCCTTTTGTTCAATTATCTTTGTTGTATTGTGAAGTTATTATTAATAATTTGTGTCACCAAATACTTTGGCAGGAAATGGAGGCAAATGTTACAGTGAATTGTGTTCATCCTGGCATTGTTAGAACCCGACTCACTCGAGATCGTGAAGGCCTCCTTACCGGTAATTTTATCAAAATGCCAGTGTTATTGAATTTACACCGTTTCAAATGCAGCTCGTAATTTTTTTTGGAATTGTTTGTTTGTAGATTTGGTATTCTTCCTCGCATCCAAACTACTAAAGACTATACCCCAGGTACACCACTTATATACAAGTGAAATTATATTGACTATGTACGTAAACGCCTAGCTAGTAATAATGATTATTGTATGTTGTGCAGGCAGCTGCTACAACTTGTTATGTAGCCACGCACCCAAATCTGGACAACATAAGCGGAAAATACTTCTCTGATTGCAACGAAGCTTCACCTTCAAAGCTCGGTTCCAGCTTAGCCGAAGCTGCAAGGCTCTGGTCTGCTTCTGTAATTATGGTCTCCGAAGATTCAAAGGCCATGTCATTCGATCCATTCAGTCCAGGGGACTAGCTAGTCCAATATGCCAATGTTGCTAAGCTAAATTATCATAAATTATATAAATAGTCCTATAATATATACTATACTATAGAATGTAAAAATTAAAAAGAGTTAAAGAGACAATTAGTAGGTAGAATATAAATTTTGAGAGTGGAACTATATTGAAATGTTGTGTATAATTAGTTAAAGATAAACTACATGGTGCAGGAGTATCTTTGAATTATAATATGTGTGCATGAACATGAATATGTCAGTTTGGACACTGTTTGCTTGCTAAAAAATAACAGTGTTATTGGCAGTATTATTCTGTTTGCTTAATGGTGGATAGGTTAAACTAATAATTCGGTTATTGTAGTGTAATTAATTTATACGTTGGTTGAATTCTTTAAGACACAAGTCTTCCGTGTATTTGGACTTTCGTAAGCACAGTTTCACTTATAAATTTGGTTTCAGGAGACACAGATCTGTCCAGATGAAATTAAACCTCCATCATTGACAAGTTAAAAGATGCTCCATCATGTTATAATCAATTTATACAAATCATGAGTTCCTGCTAAACATGAATTACTTACTTAATTTGAGCCATCAGCTATGTTTATTGACACTAGTGTGACGGTGATGCATACGTCTTCTTCCTATGAGCGATAGAGAATCCAATGTATTTCTAATCTCTCAGTGTTAGGGGTGAAGATTAAATCCTGTTTTAGGCCGGTTTAGTTAGTCCGTACGTGTTGTGAAAGGAAAATGAATTAGATCCTTTTTACGGGCTTATTTGCTTTGTGTAGATTTAATAGTTATTTTATTCACTATATCAGCTCTAACCTCTTACATAACTTGTTGAAATATATAAATGACATGTATTTTAAAAATAAACTTACATAAATAGACGTTGATTAGTGGGCAAACGACAAACTTATATAACATATTTTGTCAATTTGTGGACGAGTCCGTACGGATGAGCTGAGGTTGGAGTATTGTACTCGGTTCAACTCCCTATTGTTGTTGGTTTTGGATTCGGTGTAAATATGAGACCTCGTAAGATGTAATACAAAGCCCTACATATTTATTATATGAGCTTGGACTTTATAATAGTATGAGGTTGAATAATTTAAGTGAATTTCTATGATTCAGACCAGTCGAAGAGTTAGTTTCGTTAAATATGACGCTTGTGTCGAACGAGCTATTTGAACAGTTTAGGTAGGAATTTATTCGTATTATATTGGCCATATTGTAATTTGGTACTTTTGAGTAAAATGGACTTCACCAAATTATGTAAAAGACTTTGGAAAAAAAAAAACACAGTAATATGTTTACATTGTGAGCATTGAGCTATGGTTAAGATTTTGAAGTTTTAGTCCAGAATTCACCAGCATATATGATCGAGAAAATCCACTAATACAACTTTTCGATAATTAATTAAACGTTATGAATTGTCTTTTGCATTTTATTCATTTCTTTAATTGTGATCTGTATGATTTTTGTTTTTGAAAGATAAGTGATCTGTATGATTAATACTCCTATATATTGTTTATCATAATTCGGCTCAAACTCCTGAGTCAAACATAATGATGAGTGAATAAAATACTTAGGTGTATATCAAATTCAGATAAACTAGTATTAACGTTTGATGATTTTGAGAAGAAAAAAAGGATTAAGGGAACCAACAAGATGGTCTTTCTTGTTGACCAAAGCATGTGGGAGTTAATCTCTTGTGATTATCTTAAGATTTGTGATTATAAAAGTGGGTCCAACTAACATGCACTAGGTTTACATACATAGTTATACACAGTTAAATTCCAAAATGATAATGGAAAATTGCAAAAAGAAAAGTGATTTTTAAAAAATTGGCCCATTTGAAATTGTGATCTATTTCAACAATTTGTTAACTAGTTTCACATAAAGACACAAAACAGTCTCCATTCTTCAGCATCTAAAATATCAATTTGTTGGCCTTGGATATCTCAGATACTCTTAAATGGACCTTTTTTACTGTGAGATATACCTTCACCCTATTAGATAACAGGTAAACATTTAAAAAATTAACATATTTATTCTGTTAAAATTTAAAATGTTAAAATAAAAAATAAGTAAATCTATAAAATATTATTTTACTTTTAAAAATATTTTAAAAGGTAAATTTAAATTTTTTTATCAATATTTATATTTTTCTAATTTAAATATTCATATCGTGATAGGGCTTACCGCCTTGGCGATGTCCCATCACCCTACCCGCCTTATGAATATTTAAATTAGAAAAATACAAATATTAATAAAATTAAATTGCCTTCTAAAATATTTTTAAAATAAAACAATATTTTTCTAGAATTACTTATTTTTTTTATTTTAGTATTTTGAAATTTAAAGGAATAAATATGTTAATTTTTTAATTTTTTATTTGTTGTCAGATAGGATGAAGGCCTGTCTGACCGTAGAATATCCTATTATAAATACACATACTTGCAGCAAGGAAATAAGTTATTTCTTCTTGGTTTAGGGCATGTTCTCTCTTATTCTAAACTATGAGCAACAATTTTGATCATAATATGTAACTTACACTATTTAATAACGTAATCTTTTGGTAATTTCTTCGATGTACTACCGGCTTATAACCTAGTTGGTGGGTTTGCCTCTGAATTGTGAAGATCAATGGCTAGGAATTTAATTCTCCTATTTTATTCAGTTCACACGATCGTGTATGAATCCATAATCCAAATCGTTTGTTTCTTCTTTACGTCTTCCATTTGTCCTTAGTCGATATGTATGGACACACGATTCAATCCTCTTGCACTTTAATATCATGTATAGTCCTTTCTATTTATGTAAAATTTCCAACATTTAGTGTAAACGTCTCTTTAAAGCTTGTAGGAGTGTTATTTTTTTTTACTTCTATATCACCATTTGTAGGGAAACATGAGTGGTGGAAATTTCGTTGTTACAAATTGTTCGGTGTTGTTATGTATTTACGGCATATGGCCGGAGGAAGTGGTGTCCATATGTCCCCTATGTATCTATAGTCGGGCCAATAATAAGGCCATGACAAGGACTTATCGTTCGAAATGGATATAGTGCAACGTAACTGCTTCTGCCCACAATGATAAGGTGAGGTGGGAACGCCCATTATGCTTTCATTATGTACAAATAAGTGCCCATTACGATTAATTGCATTAACTTTAGAGTTGTTAGATTGGACGCCTTTGTCGACCTGTTACCCATTGTGGACATCAGCTTAATGGGTTCAGTTAGTGCTCAACAGCCCATTCTCCTTGCCACAAATCTCAATCCATATCATTTTGCCTCTCTTTTAACCTTCGATTGTGTGACATGCTTCTAAGACCGTTCACTGTGAACAATCGGGGGATCGGTTACGACGGCTGTTGCAATCTAACTGCTCACTATAAATAGTAACGGAGCGGCCGTAGCTGCTCCGCAACTCGATCGATTGTGCTACAACCGATCGAGTAACCGTTTTAGAGCTGGCCCCACAGTGGGCCAGCCCCAAAATGACTAGTGTTCTAGCCGTTTGGCTGTGATACGTGTCCGGTCCTGATTGGACTAGACACTTTTTCTAAAAAAAAAATAAAATTTTATATGTTTATTAATAAAAATAAAATACTCCAACGGTTATAAACGGTCATATTTTTTCGGGATCTATAAATAGAGGACCATTTTCACTTCATTCTTCACACCTCCAAACACTCTTTCTTTCTCTCTATTAAACTCAAAACACTCTTTTAATCACTACACAAAATCAAAATGAATCCAAATATCGCTGCTTGGTTGGCGGACAAATATCCGGCTAAAATCAAGCAAATGTTCAGCAATATGGGCTACCACAATTCGGAATCATCCACTAATCCAAACAACAACCCAAATGAACCATACAATCCTTTCAACTCCCAAGATGTATTTCGTCCGGACGGTTATGAGGGATCGCATCAAACCGTCCCGGAGACACAACCTCCACCGGTGCAGCTGCCAGTTCGAGGAAAGGGGAAGATGGCCGCATCGAAAGGCAAAGGGAAAGCAAAGGTGGGGTCATCGAGGGCAAAAGGAAAGAATGTTTCCGAGGAAGAAGTGGAAGGCGCATCTCAGGAGACTGGTCCAAAGAAGTTCTCGGTTGCAGAGTACCTCGCTCTAATCAGCATGTTCTTGACGGTTAGTGAGGATCCATGTGTAGGTACGAACATGAGGTACATTATGATCTTCACTAAGCATGTACTAAATATGTGGAATGCAGCAAGGAAAGACTCGACTTCTGAGCTCAAACCACGAAGTGAAAGCTCTCTTCGTGGGCGTTGGAATTGCATCAAGCCTTGTGTTAATCAATGGGTGAGTGCTTACAACGAGGCTATACGAGTCCAATGAGTTAGGAGTGGTACTAACGATGACGATGTCATTGAGTACGCAAAACGCATTACCAGATGAATCATCCAGCCGATGAAGATTTCAAGTAGTTCCACTGTTGGCATGCCATGAAAGATTATCAATAGTGGCAAACGAAGATGAACTACAACGGTCCATCCGGAGATGATGTTCCTGGATTTGAACTCCATGATGTGGAAGGCAAAGAAACGGACGAAAGCTCAGGGAAGAAAATGCGCATAAGTGAATGTAGTGATGACTTCGTGGAGCATCCCATGGGCCGGGATAAGGCGAAGGCCTTCAGGAAAAGTGGTCTTTCATCAAACTCCTCCGGCCGTGATTTAGCTGACTTCAAGAAAGATTTTGCTCAACAACGGCAACTGAAGGCACAGAGGATTGAGATTGAGGAGAGGAGGTTGGCGTTCTTCGAAAGAAAAGAGGAGAAACGTCTATAGTTAGAAGCGGCAACTAACTAGACCAATGCAAACTTGGCTCACACTCAAAGGCTGCAGATGATCTCCAATTGTCCAGTATCGACCCAACTCAGATGATCCCGAGCTAAAGGAAGGTGTACAAGGTGTTGGACCGAGAGTTCGGGGATGACTCTTGAAGCAGTACAATTAAATGGTGTCTTATGTTTGTGTTTGTCCGTTGTAGATTTTAATTTCCACAAGTTGTATTAAGTTGTACTGTTTCCTTACCAATTCAATAAGAAAAACACCATTTTAGAAAAAATATAGCCGTTATTTGTATCAATATTCAATTATTATTTTATTTGAAATTATTAAAAATAAAAGGAAAATTAAAAAAATTGGCGACCGAATTTAATCGGTCGCCACAGTGCGATATCCGGTCATTGACGTGCAATCGCAACACCTCCGCACCCCACAACCAGCTCTAGGGCCTTAACCACAACGAACGATCTAACTTATATGTAGTGACTTTTTAATTACTTAGTCTATCTTTTATGAAATATAACGCAAAGTTGGTATTATTATGTTTATGAAGTA
This sequence comes from Plantago elongata, assembly GCA_036897095.1. Classification (NCBI taxonomy): domain Eukaryota; kingdom Viridiplantae; phylum Streptophyta; class Magnoliopsida; order Lamiales; family Plantaginaceae; genus Plantago; species Plantago elongata. Next base: position 17,367 of record JAYMSP010001483.1, on the reverse strand, counting down.
AAGAACTCCAAGAAAGTTTAGCCTCATTTGGATTATTTAACTATAATATTTTCTGGAATGCAACATAACACTCCCGAAGATACCATTATAGTCTAATGATTCCCTAAATTTAGATGCGGATTTGCTTATTTTGTTATTTTTACGTACCCTCTTAACATCATGATACTTTTTAACTAGGGCATTTACAATCGAAGGCTGTTCAGCACTTGTTACGACTTAAAACACACAATCAAAAATTTTCAAATTGTTTTGTTTAGTAGCCAATGCATAATATTCTGGTGCTTTTGTTGTTGTATAGCTAAATTATGTTTTATACACGACCTACATTTTATGGAAACGTTCGCATCAGGATCAAATTTGATGGTAAAGCTGCAAAAAGAGCCTATTTGCTTTTCTTTTCAAACAACGTCCAATTTACTGTATCATATAATAACAAAGCGTATCATAAAGTGCACATGATACAATTTTCACACCTAATATTATATATTTAGTGTGACAATATAACTTTTTTTTTGTTGTATCATAGAGTGCACATAGTACAATAATCGATTTTTGAATTATTTTTTTCAAGTGAATATTGACCTCTGACTCTCCCTTAAATATGAGATTGACAGTATCCAAACAACGGTTTTAACTAATTTGGAGCCAAAATCGTGTAGTAACTAGCAACTGTAAAATCTGGAACTAAGACTACAATTTACCGGTAATAAACAACTCGAAGCCTAAATAAGTCCGTCAATGGGTGGATTTTATCCGGTCCATTGTACAAATTGAAATTCTGGACTGGGCCAATCCAATTCAAACCCATTTTAAATAATTTCGGATTGGGCCGTGTAATGCCAAGGAAAACCCAAGCCAACCCAATTCACAGATTCACACTGACAAATCTCATCGCCGCTATTGTCTACTGCTTCTCTTCGCGTCACACTACCACAGTCCACAGCTTCCGATTCAAACTCTGACATCGACTGCAACCAATGTCATCAAATATCTAGCCTAAATCCCAAAACCCTGAAAAATTGCTCGCTTCACCATCAGTGTGTGAGAATTAACAATGGCTTCCAGATTCTCCGAAACCATACCCAAATTCACGGCCGAAACCCTTAAACTCGCCGCCAAACAATCCGAACGGTGCCGTGTCATCCCGCCCCGACTCCGCCGCAACATCAAGAGGTACATCAAAGGTACATACTCGCAAAATCAATTCAGTACCAATCCAATTGGCATCGAATCTCACATTTCTGTGCTTAATTGTGTGTTTCTGTAGAGAAAGACATTATGCATATGAAAAGGCATGTGCTCAACTTGACTCAATCATTCCATGGGCTTAAGGAAATGAACTTACTTCTTCCGAGTACCACCTCGAGGGAGCTAGTGGAGGATCCGTCTAAGCCAATGGAGACGTCTCAGAGGTGGAAAGTCAAGTCTTCGTACGGAGACGTTGGGTTTAAGTACGAGGAGGAGCAGACTGCTGCTTATGTTGCTGCTCGTATGCCGGCAGTTTACTCCGCGCTTTATCGTGTACTCAGTGAGGTATACTACTGGTTTATTGAGTGAGATTGAGTGTTAAGAGTGCATTTGTGTGCATTACGGCGTTTGTAAACGAGACATTATGAGCTGGAGGGTGTAATGTGATGCTTTGGTGGATGATATTGGTGAGATAGTTTGCTTTATTTCTGATGTTTTAGCATGTATGGTGTGGTAGCTGAATGGAGTGTTAGGATTCATGTTGTAAATTATGTTGCGGGGGCCTTGATGCTTCGATGGGGAAAGCCATAATAATTGGTGGTTGAAATGTTTTTTCACAGGTAAGGCGACGAGTTCCAGATCTCAAGCCGTCCAGAGTACTGGATTTTGGGTCGGGAACTGGATCAGCATTTTGGTAAGTTGATGGTTATTAAGATGTTGTAACATTTGATAAATTTCGGACGAACGTACTGGTATAATTTTATGGGAAATTGTTAAAATGTAATAGGGCGATGACGGAAGTTTGGCCTGGATCTGTAAAAGAGATGAATTTGGTCGAACCATCACAAGCAATGCAACGGGCAGGACAAAACTTGATTAAAGGTATGTTTTTGCATAGTGTTAACTTTCGATTTGTGAAATCTCCAAAGTTTCATTAATTAAGCTTTGAAGTTTTTCTTTGGTATATTGCTGTCAGAATTGAGTTTCTGTTATTTCTTTGTCAATGTAGCTTCATTTTGCTTGTTACAGTCCATTTTGTGGATGATTATATAATTGGATCTTTTTATTTAAATATATAAACATGAGATTAGTATTCTGAAAGAATCATGATCCTCGAGATGATTTACTTCCCAGACAAAAACTTCTTGGTCAATGATAGGTGTTTGCTCATGCCTCGCATGTGGTCTCAAATAACTCTTCCGGCTGTTTGCTCCAAGCTTCTCATAATTCAACTTCTATCAACAATAAGATAAAGTCATTAGGGAATGAATAAAAGTTGCAAGTGCAACGAATAAAAAATATGAGTGGGGCGAAGTTGTAAATGTTTGTGCCAAAACTTTCCATTTCTGGAATGGGTAGCTTCAAATAGTATTCTTAAAATGGAAACATGATAGGCTTTTATGGAACATATTTTATATTCTTGCTATATAGAAGTTTAGAAGCTTATTTAACCTTGCAAATGGTTTGCCTAACAGATAAATTTAAAATACTGCCTTCTCTTTTGTGCTTACCTCCACACCATAAAACAGTAGAAGTTTTAACGATTGTCAGCCTAGTGGAGTAAGTGGCTATACTAATTTAGAGCTATGTATCGGTTGTATTAATTAAAATACCATTTTGAATAACTCTGGTGTTTTGGCAACTTCTAGTTCAATATTTAGAGGTGGATTATATGAATGAAAAGCAAAAACTAGTAGTGAAGTAGAAGCTGGTGGTGTTTCCAAGTGTGTCAACATATTAGGTAATAAGTAAATTGGACCATTGGAGTAATTTCCAAATTGATAAAAAAAATATCACTGGATGTTAGAAGCTTTGTAAGTTGTTCACAGCTGCTTTGATTATGATTCCTGTGCTGCTTCAACTTCTGCAGTGGGGACTGGAAAGTGCTTTTAGTGGAGTTGGTAACATACAAAAAGCCCTTTTCTTAGAATTTTATCATCTTGATAGTGTGAATAATCAGATTATGATTCCTGTGCTCCTGTATTTGTTGGTTCTTCAAGCTTCATGTCCTCATTGATATCTCATTCTATCTCTTGTCATGCGACACTTGCTTATTTAACTTATAGCATAGTTTACACCCTGATGCAGGTTTGAAAAAATTGCCACTCATTCAGAGCTATGATAGTATCCTAGAATTGTCAAAGCATGTGAATAAGTCTGGCGGAAATAGAAAACATGATCTGGTCATTGCTGTAAGGCGATTCTCCTTGCTTGGTTATATTTCCATTATTTGCTAATGGAATTTAATATGGTTTGATTAGTTGATGGAGGATCCATATTCATTTTTGCAGTACACATTTTCTTAGGTTATTATATTAACTATTTGTGATTTTGGGTGAAGTCGTACGTGCTTGGAGAGATACCATCACTGCAAGACAGAATTACTGTAGTGCGCCAACTATGGGAGCTTACTGGGGATGTTCTGGTATGTTTAAGTGTATTTCTCTCCCCTCAATTGATCTTGTATAGCATTTAATGGGTTATGTGAGTAGCGGGTAGTTTTTGGTATTACAAAATTGGTTCGTGATTGTCTATGTTTTGAGTAATAATGACTTGTCGGTACAAGGTTGAATTGGAAGTATGCCTATACATAGGGTTTATAGGGAATTAAACCCCAAACCCAAGCTAGTTGTATAAAACTGAAATGAACATGACAAGTTTTAAGGAGGCTTAAAGTGCTGCAAGTAGCTACTTCTTGATTGATCCAGTGTGATACAATACTATTGAAAAGCTGACGTGTTGGAGTAGTATGTCAAGACATACGAACTTGGAATCGGAAATTCTTCCCCCCCCCCCCCCCCAAAAAAAAAAAAGAATAGAATAGAATAGAAAAAGTATGTTAAGCAGCCTTGTCGCACCATAGTATCATAGGCAAGGCATTATCAATGTGAACCGTAAGTGCATGATGCTTCCAGATAACTCACATGTTGAAAAGGACTACATCTATAGTGCTGTAATTTGCAGGTTTTGGTTGAGCCTGGAACGCCCCAAGGATCAAATCTCATATCTCAAATGCGATCCCACATATTATGGATGGAGAAGAGGGTAAGGGATATACATTCAACCATTTTGATTTTGTGATGGTTTCTATATTGTTTAAGCATCTTGGTGTCTTATGTAGCTCAAGTGATTATAATTTCTCCGCTTTCCAGAAAACACGCAAATTGATGAATGCAGCAAAGAAATCCAAAAATGATCTCATGACTCTTAAAACTGGCGCTTTTGTTGTTGCACCTGTAAGCTGATACTTCACTTTCCATGAATTTGCACTATTATAGTCTATTCTTGCAATTTATATTGTTTGATATTTTGATTACTCAAAGAGTGCTATGCATTGAGACTTGATGATATTGATAATGTACAGTGTCCCCATGATGGACATTGCCCGTTGCAAAATACAAAAAAATACTGTCATTTTGTTCAACGCTTGGAGAGGACATCTACTCAACGAGCGTACAAGGTAACCAGAAAAGAACTCTTTAACTAGTTTGCCTGTCCAACTACTCTTCTTTTCCCAGGGTAAAGTTATGGTATTAGTTAGGTATAATAAACAACCATATTAATCTCTTGTTGACTCGCCATTCACTTTACACTAAATGCCAATTTTGGTCTTCTTGCGTGTACAAGATTTAAGATAGAAATCCCTTGCCTGAGGTTTGAATGTTTGAAACAAAATCGAGCTAAACATCTTAGCCTTGCTATATCAGCTTGAGCTAAAAAAACATCCCTAATGTGCCACTACCTTTATGTTATACAGTTTATCTTATTGATTTCTTTCCAAGTGTTCGATTCATGAGATTGGCAAACATGGGCTTGACATATCTACATTGTCTGTTTGGCCAAAAACCTGATAAAGTGACTGGCATGTCTGAAAAGCTACCACTTACATTTCCGACATTCACCAAACAGACTTCTTGTAGTCAAGTCACCTTATTTTAGTTAAATAAGGTGTAATCACTTGATAAGGTAAACCAGGTCACCAAACAGGCCAATTAAGGTAATTGTGAGGATAATTGGACGGAATCCCTTGTTTGGTTGCAAAATGAAACATGGGATTTCAAGCTCAAATACCACATTTGGTTATGGTGGGGGTAATTGATTTTTAGGACATCGGACTATCTGCAAGGAGCCCAATTACCTCTTCTGAAAACTACACTAGTAGTGCATTTCTTAAAAGAGGTAATTGTAGTGCAGACGGGCTGGGCTACAATTACCATAGTAATTTGAATCACCTTTTCTCATTTCGTGCTTGATTTTTGCAACAGAATATGGTAATTGGGCATGGGGACCATGATTTACTCTACCGCTCAAACCAAACACACTTTAAGAGATTGACCATATCTTAGCCCTATCTTTTATTTTTGGGGTCAGTTAGTATTGTTTCAATTACTGCATCTTTTGAAGAAGGTTTTAGTGTTTGCTTGTGCTGGTAGGATTCAAACAGTTGGTGGATTTAGACTTTGGCCACTGCATACTTCATGTACATTTGAATTCTTTAGAGTGGAGATAGTTGAAGACTGCACATAGTGTCCAAATGGCCAAATCCCACTGGAGGAAAAATCAATCCAATGATCCCACCCCCTCACTGTATACTGTGGGCCACACTGCTACAGTGAGGGTGAGATCAATGATCCCATCCCCAGTATCTCATAGACCACAACTGGGATTTCTGTAATCACGCAAAAAATGAGACGGCAAATTCTATGCTTATATATAAGCACAAAGAAAGCCAATTCTGCTAGTCAGAAACTTTTGTGAATTTGACCTCCCGAAGGAATAAGTATAATTACTATAGGCTAATGTCATTTAAATCCACTAGTCTTCTCTTTCATTTTGTTTTTTATACCTACATGTTGAAGCAATGGCTGCACTACACTCTGCCCTGATATATCTATCCCTCCCTCCCTGATGTTTTGATATACGCCAAGTGAGAACTTACTGTATATCTTTTAGTAATTTATTTCCTCTTCCTCTTTATCATTTGGGTCAATTGTTCATAGCTGAATTGAAAACTCGTGATTTCTTCTTTGTGAACTACAGAGCTCCAGAGGTCCTCTACGTGGCTATGAAGATGAAAAATTCACTTATGTTGCATTAAGACGTGGAACACGTCCAAGGTTAGACCACATTCTTTTAATGAATTGGAAGCAAATTTCATATGCTTTTAATATAAAGAAATGACAGATGTTTCTGCTCTACAGACAACACTCTTAACATATTGAAACGGAATTTTTAATTTATAACATGATTTTCAAATCACTTTTGTTGGAGATATGAAACGCTGTGCCTTCTCTTTTATGATGGTTCGTAGTTCCCTTGCCCTGATATCCTGCTTATAGATTAATTCGAAATAGCTTTAACAATTATTTCCTCCTTTGGAGTACTTATGTAAAGTTATGCTTGAGTTGTCTGTTACTATTAATTACAACCACACTCTGTGGTCCGTATTATGGTTCTTAAACCAATGTTATGTAGCAATTCGGAGTATTGTTTTCCTTTGGATCTCTTTGTTCTGTATGGAATCCACATTCGTAGTATCTTATTAAAAATTGTTCAAAGCATTTGTATCAATGAAGCATTAGATATTGTCTTCCCCAAGTAATCACAGACGTCATTTTTAGATTTCAATCTCAGTAATCCTGCTTATAAAGTTCAGCACCAAGTAATCCTCTATAATGGAATAAAATAGAATTCATGAATTGATTGTGTTATGTGATTGGTAAATTTGGCTTGCTGTATGGGCAGTGATCCTTGGCCGCTTAATGGCATGGAATTTGAAACTCTGCTAGAGAAGAAAGCTAACAGAATACCAGAAGATCTGGAGATTGAAGTGGGTGAGCACCCCTTTTGCCTTTATTATATCTTTCTAACAATGCACAGCATATATCCTATATTTCTGTTGCTTCTCTAGTTTTATGAACATTGATTTTTTACAACAGAAAGCCAGTTTTCAAGCAAAGTAGATGTTGATCATCTAGAAGATGTAGATGGTGATCATCTAGAAGATGTAGATGGTGATAATTTGAAAGATGTAGATGATGATGCGAGTTTACAGAAATCTGGTCAAAGGAAGGCTAAAATATACCATTCCGACTTGGAAACGGAGAGTGATGATGACACAGAGGAAGAACTCGATGACAGTGGAGAAGAAACTCCTCGTGCTGATTTGGGGAGTGGGTGGGGAAGAATAATTTATATGCCCTTTCGAAGGGGAAACCGAGTTGAGATGGATTTGTGTCGGTCCACGAATGTTGAGGGTACAGAGGGTTCGTTTGACCGTGTTGTTGTCACACAGAGACTGAATCCGGCATTGCATCATCAAGCAAAGAGATCCATGTGGGGCGACTTGTGGCCGCTTAGGAATGAGGGAAGGTCAAAGTATTACATGTAATTATAGTGTGATTTTGCATAAAACATAGCTGTTTTTCTACAATGTAACAATATTACCAAATTAGTCCTGCGATGTTCTTGTTGGACTTTGTTGAAGGCCGTGTGGAAACAAGGCCTGTCAATGGGTTCAAAAGACCCAGGAACCAAAGTTCCAAACCGTTAAATGAATAGCATCTGGGTTCAAAACACGTAACCTGCCCATGAGTTCACAATCCAGAACTGTGCCGAAAAATTTAGCAAAAAAAACTGAATGAAACCGCTGGAATAACCTAAATTTACAAGCATTTGCAATTCATATTTTAAGCACGCCACACAAATCGATTCAAGGATGAGATTCCTAGACATCGATTCATCATTGATGAACAATCACTTGGGACAATGTGGGAGTTTGGGAAAAGGGGTTTCATTCTTCCTCATACATTTCCTATATACTATTCGAATTTCACTATAACATTCGGAAATTTTGCTTATGTTATGAAAGTCAATGAAATGGACTATTTATAAGATCCAGGGTACATAACAAATAATAGTTCATATCTGAAGCTATTAATAATAGTAGTATGTGAAACACATAACATCTTTTTATTTTTTATTTTATACAAAGGCCCTTTAAACAATATAACAATCCTCATAATAAACTTTAAAAGTGTCATTTTACTTATAAAAGTGTCATTTTATAACTTTTAAGAAACGATATATATTGTCATGTTTAAAGTGTCATTCCACTTGTTAAAGTGTCATTTTACTTTTGCAACTTATTTAGCACTTCTTTTCAATTCTCCAGCAATCGGTTACTGAGAAATGGTATTTCAATTTTTTTCCTATCACACCACAATCAACACCCCTTCGTCCATTCAGTTGTTGTTTCCGTATGAACCATTGTGTGTGTTCTGATCAGACTCCGACTCACCTGCACCTTATCGCGACTATAAAATTCCAGCTGTGTATATAACTCGATTAGATCACTCAAATTAACGACTCCGGTTGTGATGAGAATCGTCCATTTTTCGGTTTGTTCAACATTTAGTTGGAGATCATGTTGTCTCAATGCTATCTCTCGCTATTTTAGAAGTCAGTTGCAATAAGGCACATACTATTGGATCTATTTCTACATTAATCATTTCAAAAAAAGCATCTCCTATGTGCCTTAGACTTTCTCAATCGATACTAATATTCTACATGCATTGATTTATTAAAATCATAAATATATTTATATTTCTGGTATAGATCTGCTATATAAAATTGCCATTTCTCGGTCAAATTACAACTGTACGTTACTTATTTTATGTTCTTTAATAGATTTGAAATATTGTTATGAAAAATGTTGTCAACATTTTCATATTTTTCTTCTCTTTGTTTAATTAAATTTGTTAACCACGATTTCAAGGCTCTATACTGAGAAAGTATCAATCTCAGAATATAATATTTAACAAATTAATATACATATTTTAAATATGTCACATTAAATATAATTAGACATGTGAAATAATAATTAAATTTATAAAACTTTTGGGCACCGCAATTAACACGGTATATCATTTCTAGTATTACAATATAGAATTGGTTTCATTTTTTCTTTCTTAATTTGTAAACGCAATTAAAATTTCACATCTTCAAAATTATATAAATGTATATATGGCAATACTGCAACATAAAAAGAAACATGTCATACAAGTATTGACCACATTATGTAATGAATATGAATCTGAAAATGTATGTAATCCCAGAAAGGTTTGATGTCAGGACTCAGGAGCTTCAAGCTCCGGTATCAGAGCTGCAGCCCCGGTCGGAGCTCACAGCTCCGATCTAGCAGCTCCCGTACTGAGATAACCATGTCGAAGGCAATGACGTATGGACAATGAGTATTGCAAATGGAATTATTCTATCTTAATATAATAAAAAAATTAAGATCTTTGTTGAGGATCAGGCATTCGGTATCAAGAACTAGCATTATTGGTACAGTACTGTTTTTTCCTTTTTTTAATGTAAGTGAATGAATCATGACTATGCACTTTTTGATTGACGAGACTTCAAATCAGTTTTTTAAACATCAAAGATCAATAACTGGAGCCATATTACAATATTAGCGTATTATACATGAGCACTTAATGTAATTTTAATTACATCATTCAATATATAATAAACTATTTAACTCAAAATTTAAATTAAACTATTTCAATACGAATTACACTTTTATGTGTTAAAATAATACAAAAATTCAATTTGAGTATCTCAACTCAAATTCTAAGTAAAATAGTTCATAAAGTAATTACCACAAGTGTGATATATAATACACCTATAGTGTAATAAGGGAGTAGTGTTGTAGGCATAAAATGAAAATGGGCTTATAGTAAAAATGAAGTTATCTGAAACTTACAAATTTCCAGGATATCAGAGAGAAGACCAGCAACTTACCCAAGTGGTGGACGCAATCAAATTTATTACTATATTTTTCATTAAAATGTTAAATAATGTAACTTTACTTTTAAATATGATTTAAAAGAGAGAAAAAGTTGATCTGGGTCTACTAGGTGAGGCTCGAGAGTAATTACATGCATATTGCGAGTGGCCGTAGTTACAAAATAATACCTTATCCTTAGGAAGGTGCAATAATAACTCCCTGGACTATACTCTAGGATGTGTAAATGGGGCATAAATTATCACACCTACTTTTCGGATTTGAAAAAGCAGAGCACTTGGAGATGAATTTTCAAAATTGTAAAACAAAAAGTCTGGGACAAGATTACGAGAAAGAGTATTGTAGGATCATGTTCAATCAGATTTACTTCATGATGATATGCAAGGATTAACTGCGATCCCACAACTTCATTAAAAACTTCACGTGTTCTTATAATTATAAAGTAGGTATTTTATGCATGAGTGTTTCATCTCAATGATAAGATCATATTTGATAAAATTAACTGATAATATACATAACTGAATACTAACAACTAACAACGGGACTAATGACTGATAAAGCATTTCAAAACTGATAAACTAACTAAGGACTAACAAGATAATCTATTTGAGTCTACATATTTGACAATGGTAAATTAGTTGATATTTAACATAAAAAAAAGGAAACCTCGTAGGCTAACTTATTGTCCAAGGAATGGTTAAAATGGAGTAAATTTTTTAGACGAAGAATATATTTTTATATATTATAAAAAATTCAACAAATTATATAAATATAAAATTAATCTTATTTTTCGTAAAATTTATCAAATTATTACATTTTCAAAAATATATGAACATATATACACTATGATACCATAATGTAACAAAAATTAATATTATAAAATCATTAATCATACTTTACAAATAATGATGAATTTGAGATTTTTATATTGTTATAATTCATATTCGTAGTTGTAAATATTTGTTTAATTACTTAGTATAATTAAATTAACTAACTTTATACAAATAATTTTTAAAAAAATTAAAACAATAAAAATTTGGATTAGAACTGACCAGGATTGCGTCCAGTTCAGATCCGATTCTGACAGAACTTGATCTTGGTTAGATTTGAACCTGGTCAGGACCGAACCTAGCCAGCACTCGATCCTGACAGATTTGAGTATGACCAGAACTCGTCCTGGTCAGATCGAAGCTTTGAAAACTTCGATCGAAGCTTGGCTGCTCCGACCAGAGCTGTCGAGCTCCGCACAGATTTGGACGGAGCTGTGCAGCTATAAACGGAGCTGTCAAGCTCCACCCAGATTTGGACGGAGCTGTGCAGGTTCATATCGGAGCTGCAAAGCTCCGACCAGGCTGGTCAGAGTAATGGATGGAGCTCCGGCAGAGCTCCGATAATGGATCTTCGTGTTCTTGCTCTGTGTTCTTCGTGTCTTTTCAAAGTTTCTTCGATTTATTTGTTCGAATAATATGATTGATTCAAATAAACATGTTTAGATGTTCTTTTTAGGTAAAATAGTAATTATTTAAAATTATAGGACTAATTTGTTAAATACAATCGTTGTGGTGTTGTTTGTAATATATAAAATTGCGTCATGCGTTTAGAAAAAACTGTCATGCGTTTAACATTCCTATTGTTTAATAAGTACATAAAATTCCAAAGTCTTAGAATTGGGAAAATTTTCCTAAAATGTAAGAAAGTTAAGGTTTTTTTAATGATTTTTCGTAGTTTTTGAGTTTTAATGGTCTAACCGGTCGAGTTTTTTAAAAAAATCGTCGAGACACACACTTTTCATTATAATGTTAATAGATTATATTATAATTTTAAGTTGTTAGTATTGAAAGTTCCATATAAAATTTTTAACGAAATTTGTTAATGTTTTAAGAGATTATATGATGGTTTTAATACGTCGATAATGTATGTGTCAATTATAGTTTTAATCTCATTTGTTAGTTTTTAAACATATAGTGTGATGGTTTTAAGGACCTACATGATATTTTTATACTGACTTGTTATAGTTTTAAGTGACAATCTAATGCCTTAAACAATCATTAAACAAGTCTAAAAGTTTCAGAAGTGCCATTCAAACAGCAATAAACAAGCTTAAATAAACTACTTAAAAATTTAGCCATTCAAAGATTTTGAAACATCTATTCTCGGAGAAAAATTACAATAAATGTTCGTTCGACGTTTTTGATGCAAATACACTAACTTGTTAAATAAACTTATTTTTCCGATCAAACTTGGTGACCTTCAGTTTTCCATCTTTTATTGCATGTGCTTGTTGCTTCAATACTACATTGTTAACTTTGAGAGATCTATCATTCAACTTCGTTATCACACCTGCATAAAACATTAACTTGGGTAAAACCATAACAACTCTCATTAGAACTATCATATTGGTGTTTAAAAACAAAGAAGAAATATGCAACACATGCTAAAAACAATAACATTGATGCGTAGAACCATAACAATGCATTTTAAAACTATAACAAAGAATGAACACGCAACACAAGCTAAAAATAGTGACATTAATACATAAAATCATAAATGTGCCACATAGAACTATAACACAATATTTGAATAAAAAATCATAAATATTTTGACGAAGCTAAAACACTAACATTGATGCTTAAATTTACAGTAATGTCTTATGACTATAATATATACACTACAAACAATAACATGCATCTACTCAAAATAAGATAAGTATAGTAACATTAACCATAACAGTGTATTTTAAAATCAAAAACACCTTTTAAAATCATAATTAAGCCTGCTTACATGCAATACAAGTTAAAAACGACCATATTGATGCTTAACTCATAATATTGCATATCAAAACTATGACGATTCCTTTTAAAACTATTACAAATCATTTGTAAATTTCAAATCATAAATATTTCACCATAGGCTAAAAATACCAATGTTGTTGCTTAAATTTACAATAATAGATCTTGAAACTATAACAACTGTAATTAATCAATAACATGTAGAAGCATTCAACAGGTTAAAAACAACATATTGGTACTGTGATTAATCAATAACATGCAGAAGCATTCAACCCAGGTTAAAAACAACATATTGGTACTTAAAATCATAAGAGTATATTCTGAAACTATAACAATGCCTCTTAACTCTATGATAAAATATTGTAAAAATTAAATTCATAAATTATTTCACCAAATGATTAAAACACTAGCGTTGCTACTTAAAACAACAATAATAGGTTTGAAAACTATAACAACGACACTTAAACTAAAATAGACCGAACATTAAACAGAAGGTAAATACATAACAACGATACGTACAACTATAACACTGACTCTTAAAACCATAACAAAACACCAGATTACGAAATTCAATTTTCACTGTACGATTTTCACATCTAAAATTAGATTTCAGATCTAAAACCAGATCTGGAAATATGAGATCGTATAAAAGGTCAAATTTCACTTCCGATGGAGATTTTAATGAAAAATGCAAGATGAATTTGTTGATTTGCACATTATAACAATTGAACTTGCAAATTCGACATTAATCCGGTGAAACTAGAGAGATAGAGAGATGAATTGATCGGTAGATTTGATTGCTCCGGTGAAATTGGATTCGACAGAGTGAGGAGGAAGGAGGGGAGGGAGAGTTGGGTTTGCATGCTTCTCTCTCTAGAGTTTTTTTAGAGAGAGAATGATTATTGAGTTTTGCAAATTATATTGTGAGAGAGTGTATTGTTATTTTTGTATTTATACAAAGAATAATATTCGGTTTGTTAGTGTTTTTGACTGATTCTTTATTATAAAATCGAATTTCCTAATAGATTAGGAAAATCTTCCCATTTACAATACTTACTCAGATAAAATTATGAACTACTCTAAGACCGCCCACTGTGGACGGTTGTGGAGCAGCCGTGGCAGCTACACAACTCAATCGGTTGCTTCGCAACCGATTGAGTTGCCGTTTGGGGCTGGGCCCCATCATGGACCCAATCCCAAACGGCTAGTGTCCCTGCCCAACGGCTGGGACAAGTGTCCGGTCCTCATTGGACTAAAATATATTTTTTTTAATTTTTAATTTTTTTAAATAAAAAATACCAACGGTCATATTTTTTCGAGTTCTATAAATAGACACCAAACTTTATATATTTCTCCACACCTCAAATTTCACCCCTCTTTCTCTCTTTTAATCTCAAAATACTCTTAATAACCTACCAAATATCACTTTGGTAAAATATCTTCTTCATCACATCACTCCGAGGAAGAAGTGTTCATGTCCGATTCGGAGTCGGAATTCGAAAGGTCAACATTCGAAGCCGTATACTATAGTTCAGTGATGGCAATGAGATTCTTGGAGACGGTGGTGCTGCAGTACTTCGCCGAGTCTTCTTCACAAACCAAAGGAGAAATACACTCACACGTACATCGACCGAAAATGCGAGAAACATCATGATCAAATGATGGAAGATTACTTCACCGACAATTGCGAGTACACTACAAAGCAATTTCGCAGGAGGTTCAGAATGACGAAGCCACTGTTCTGAGGATCTTGAGGCCATCTCCAACTACGATCTAGGCTACTTCACAGCTGGCCCAGATGCTACCGGTCGCCAAGTGCTCTCGAACTTGCAAAAGTGTATTGCGGCGATGAGGATGCTCGCATATGGTTTAGTCGTGGATGTTGTTGATGAATATACAAGGTGTAGTGAAACTTCTGCTTTGAAAGCATTGAACAAGTTTTGTGATTCTGTCATTGCGGTGTTTGCACCAACATACATGCGAAGGGCCGGCGAAGAAGACATCAATCAACTTCTCGCAATCAATGCCGGAAGAGGCTTTTCAGGAATGATTGGCTCGATTGAATGTATGCATTGGGAATGGAAGAACTGCCCGATGGCATGGAAAGGTTAATACCAAGGCAAAAGTGGTAAGCCGACGCTCGTTCTAGAAGCTGTCGCTTCATACGACACATGGATTTGGCACTCTTTCTTTGGAGTTTATGGTATATACAATGATCTCACTGTCATTGCATGTTCACCGGTGTTTGATGATCTTCTCAACGGCGTATCTCCTCCGGTAAACTTTGAAGTGAACGATCATCACTATAACATGGCATACTACCTAACTGATGTGATTTAACCTACCTGGGCAACATTTGTCAACTCCATCAAAAATTCAGTTACTCACAAAGAGACCAAGTTTGCACATATGCAAGAGGCCGTACGAAAAGATGTTGAGCGAGCTTTCGGTTATCTGCAAGCATGCTTCGCCATCATCCGCAACCCAGTGTTGGCCACAACAATCCCTCTTCTTTCTAAGATTATGAATACATGTATATGCCTACATAACATGATCGTTGGGGATGAAAAACATACTTATCTCCAACCCAAAACGTACGAGAAGTATGTCAAAGAATTCAACAAAGACACCATTAACGAAGTGGAAGAAGACTTGTTCACCGGTATTCAATTCACGAGACGCTCTTCAGCAATCAACTCAGTTGAAGGATACATGAAAACTAGGCGTGATATGCACAACACACTCACTCACAAAACATTGCAGAAGGATTTGATCGAGCACATCTAGAGGAAGACCACTTAAATTATGTTTTCATTGTTCTAGTTATTTCATTTCCTACTTTCGGTTCAACCTGTTTGTATTCGTATTATGTAATGTTTCATCATATTTCGTTTGTATTGAATAAAAAACTAGTTTTGTGCCAATTCAACTCTCTTTTTATTAGAAGTACAAACATAAACAGAAACAACAACGACAAATAACTAGAACAACAACAACAGCAGCACCACCACCAACAACAACAACAACAACAACAACAACAACGACAATAACAACAACAACAAAAAGCAAGTCTTACTTCAACCTTCTATATATTGCCTTTAAGGTTAAGACTCCCAACTCTACTGGAAGCTCATCTCTGGTTCTTGGCGTAATACCAACAAGAACACTTCCATCAGCCAGTACACCTGCATTCCATACCTCCTTCACGTAAAGGAAACGCCTATTTTCTCGGAACATTGTTCAATCTGGACATTGACAAACTTGAACCCAAATTAATCGAATAGCACGATCTTCATTTTTCGTCCACCTTCGGGTCGGCATGATGTGGTGATGTGGCTGAGAGGATAAGATGAAGGTTTGTTGGAGGAAGAAGATGAAGAAGTTGTGGTGGATAGAGTAGATAATGGTACCTTTTTATAGTTGTCCAATTTATCTGTTTCGAAGATATAGCCGTTATTTTATCTGTTTCATCAAAATATAGCCGTTATTTTATCTGTTTCATCAAAATATAGCCGTTTTTTTATCTGTTTTAAAAATATAGATGTTTTTCGATTTTTAAAATTCAAAAATTGAAAATAAAAAACTAGGACGGTCATCACGATCGATTTGGTCATGACGACATTTGTTGCAGAGCAACCGATCATCACGATCGATTTCTACCATCTCCATAGCGGACGGTATAGGGGGTTGAAGAAAACTAAGGTGGATGTCAACCAAATTTTCTTGTTGTTGTTAAACCAATTTATTTTGATTAAATATGGGGAAATTGGCTTATAATGCACCTTATATTTATTGTCAAACATACTTAGATGTCCATTGATACAATTATCTCTTGTGAAATGATATTTTGTCAATTGAATTAATTGGAGGGACCATTATAAGTACACTCTCCATTGTAGATACTATTTATATTAAGTTGAGATGTATTATTAGGCGAGAGTTAAAATAAATTATGAAACATAAGAATGTGTTAAAATTATAATTTTAGTGATAAGATGTGTTATTAACTAATTGTGAATACAAATATTTTTAATTATGTAATTGTTGTGGAGTATCATCCTTTTTTATTTATATATAAAATATTTTGCTACATTTATAATTAAAAATGCATTTTAAATTATGTGAGACAGATGAAAAAATTATTTGCCCTCTTACCGTATCGCACAGGTGTACTCAATGTACTCCAATACTAGCTTCTGACCCGGCCCATAAAAACTTATTACTAATGCTGGATCTGCTGTGAGCGGTAAGAAGCTAAGACGACCCACAATGGGCCGCCATTGGCACATCGTCGTGCCAGATGCCGCGCCAAAGGCGGCCCAACGGTTGATTTTCGCTGCGCCAACAGGCGCGGCAAGACGATTGACGCCGTGCCACGGCGCGGGCAGTGGCTGCTGTCACGTTTTGGCCCCTTTTTTATTTTTTTTTCATTTTGTTTGTTTTTCTGATTTTCGGTTTTTATCCGTTTTCGAACGATAATATCTCGAAAAATACTTAATAAAAAAATATAAAAAAATCACCAACGGATACGTTTTTTCACGATCTACAAAATGAGACCAAATTTGAAATTTTTTAATTATT
>JAYMSP010001482.1:0-31638 GCA_036897095.1 Plantago elongata | reverse complement strand
TATTATTTTATTTTATTTTTTTATTTTTTTATTTATTTTATATTTGTTTTTTAATAAAAACATGGATAATTTTATGGTACGACACGGACCGGTTCTAACCCAACCTAGTTATCACCTCTAGTGAGCCCAATCCACGGCATTTGGACGGACAAATGAAAACTTTCATGTCTATGGCGGGATTTTGAATAATTTTCAATGCATCAGGCACTGTTTATGCACATAATTGAGAGAGATATCTATCACAGAAAGAAAATTCCAGCTTATTTAGAACACATCATCGTCCATCCCACTTTGCACGATTTTTGGGCAAGTTCTTCCCTTCCACTCCAGGTCATGTTTCTCTTTCTTAAAAGTCGATCACCGATTCATCATAATTTATCAGCTTCAGTACATCTTTGGATCTCACATATTATTCTCTTAATCTTCTAGCGAAATTCCGATGACGAGAAGACTTCACTGTCTAGATTCCCAGGTATAACAATTTCTTCATCACTATTGCAGATTCATTTCTTTTAAAAATCAATTATTTTTAATTTATTCTTTCACACCGTAATTTTAATGTAATGATATGTTTTGTGTATTTGCAGGCAAGGAATCGTAGACCATTATATTGATTGTTTCTTTAATATCATCAAGACGGACCTCATCAACAATGACAGATACTTGTGGAGACGAATACGATTTAGGTGCCATGATTCTAGAGGTGTCGGAGAGGTTTTGTGTTCTAGTATATACTAGCCTAATATATTGAATTGATAATTGATAACTATGTAACGATTGATTTGCAATATAATATGATTGATTGATTGTAATAGTACAATTGCAATATTAATATTTTAAAAAATATATGGAAAGATTAATTTTTTTATTTAAAAAGAATAAATTTATATGAGACGGACAACCATCTCCATAGACTAAAAAAGAAAAAAGTATAAATCAAATAGAATGGATGAATTAATAGTAAATATAACTATCTGAGATGTTCCATTTCAATTAAAAAAAGAGGTAAAATAACACCCTGTCCCTTTTTTGGGAAGAAAATGCTCAGCCTCAAATATGGTTTTAGGGAGAGATATCACCACACTCATAAAAATAAGCTGGGATGGATTTCCTAGTCCCTATCTAATACTATCTGGACTCACTTTTCTCCAACTAATGTTTGAGATTATAAATCGCTCCCAAATTACTTATTAGAGACAGATTCTGATTTTCTCAAAGCAAGTTACCACTATCAAATGGTCATTTTTCTTGTAGTATATCTCTTTTTAGAGGTTCAGTCAAAGGATAGTAACATTTTTATCAATATTAAATACAGTTTATTATATTTTGACCTGTAGTCTCAATAAATGCATGTAGTTTTCTGAAGCATCACATGTTCCATCTCTCAGAAACTTGTGGTCTCACAAACTTGTTGTGGCTTTGTTTTGTGAACAAAACACAAGTATTTACATAGCTTTCTGGAATTAACTATTTGAGGTGACTTTCCTCCTTTGTCTTCATATACCTTTGTGCAAAAGGTCTTTTCCTTTGCTTGGATGCCTCCTTCTTGGTCTTCTTCGAGCTAAATAAAAATTACATTTAGAGACATAACATACCATTACAAGGTTTCTAAAAACTATCATACTTGATGTATTTCTTCTTTACAATGGTCAAATGACCTAGAGTACTAAACACATTTATGAAACTAAGATAAGTCATTGTGTTGAGTTATCAAAATACTAACAAATATTCCTAACAAAATGTCTCCGTGTTTTCACTCGACAGAAAAGCACAACCAAACATAACTGTGTTCCAGTGGTTGATCAAACCAACTATGGGGGCACAAATAAGATTATACCTATTTTTGTTGTAAGTGGTGTAAAGTATGACAACATCACCAAAAACTTTGTAGTCATCTTCATCATTCCATCCCTCCAAAATACGCATTGTAGTCTAGCATCTTCACCATATTTGTATCGGTGATAAAATTCTGGGTCTTCATCTTTTTATTTATGAACACAAACATAAAAACATACTAGTGACTGTTAAAACACAAACATAGATATTTATAAATGTAACAGATTGGTATAAAATAATAATTACTAGTTTACGTAAATTTGTCAATTATTAGTTGTTCAGAACCATAACAGTAACAACTAAAACACAAACATATAACCTTAAATGTATAAAACAATAATTTCACCTGCATTATGTTCACCAATGTTTGTGCATCCCCTTGCTCTATACTTCTACTCTGATTCTTCCAACACAATTGATGTGGTCTTTTTTCGTATGGCCAACCTTATCTTCTCCTCCAGCTTGAGCTACCAAAATATTTTAAAAAATTGTTGGTTTAATATGGCATTTTTTCATTTGTCTTATTATTTTTACTTTTCTTCTGTTATCACACATTCACTGCGTTTCAAATGATTCAGATGGAGAGGAGTCATTTAATGATTGTGCTCAATCTCATGATATTCTATTCTATAAAAATCATTATTCCTGTCATACTTCACCCTCGCATGTGCCTTGCATCCAGTCCTTGTAACCGTTATCTTCCCCATTTTTCTCTTGTTCGTGGGCTCTTAATTTTGAACAACAGGGGAACGAACAACAATTGTGTTCAATGTGACAGGAGATGGATTTCCAATTTCATGTTTCTTTGCCCTTGTAAATCCCTGACATGAGCATATGAAGTAGATCTCATTCACTTTGTCAACGGACTTTACGTATCTCTTTAAGCTCTTCTTGACAGAAAAGTCAAGCTCATTTGAGTGTATTTTGTACAAATACAACAGCTCTTCCCATGTTAGTGTTGTGATCCCCTTTAGAGATATAGGATCTTCACCTCCTGCTGAAAATATTAACAAACAGAATTAAAACTGTTACTATCACATTAAAACAGTATCATGAATAAATATTAAAATAGTATATGTTGAACAATATCAAAACGGAACATTTGAATTTAAAAAAATATCACAAACTTTTAAAGCCATCATATATTGCACCATGATAATCTTGAAAATTTAGTTATTATAGAATTGAAATATTATTGTCAACATGAATAAAAATAAAAAATAAAAGAGAAATGACTTCTTGCTGCTTCATTCCTCATTTGAGATTGTAGTTGTGCTCAATTTCATGGTTCACAATTGCATACAATCCATTCATTTTGTTGTATTTGACTCTGATATGTGCTTTACACCATGTCTTTCTGTTGTTCACAATGCGTGAGCACCTGAAATATAACTCACAAAGGTTTTTATCAGTTTCATTGTATCTATTTAGTGCTTTCTTGACTGGGAAGCCAAGTTCATTGGAGTGCAATTTATACACTTCTAGCAACTCTTCCCATGTTACAGCAGTGAGACCTTGCAATGATGTTTCGACATCAACTTTCTCTGTAAAAATCACAATGTATAAGATCACAAAGCATAACATAAAGTATTAAAACAGTAATAATCTGACAAGCATAACATAACTCATTAAATCATTAACAGCTACCATAAATATTATAACACAAACTATAAAAACTATAATACACTAATTAAATGAACAACATATACCATCGAAACAACAATTACATATATTAAAGACAATAGATACCGCTTAATTAGGGTTTAGGGTTTTGGACCGAGCCTTGGGCCTTCCAAAACCCTAAATCCTAATTAAGACCGTAGCACCAGTTGGTCCAGGTGTTTTTCATGTTCAGTTGGTTTAGGGTTTAGGGGTTCACTATTTCCCCTTAGGGTTTTAGAATATTTAACAAATTCTATAAAAACCATAACTAGTTATAATAGAAACTACAACATATACCGCTTAATTAGGGTTTAGGGTTTTGGACTGTCCAAGGCAGAGCCTTGGGCTGTCCAAAACCCTAAATCTTAATTAAGACCGTAGCACCCGGGTGTTTTTCATATTCAATTGGTTTAGGGTTTAGGGGTTCACCATTTCCCCTTAAAGTTTTAGAATATGTAATAGATTCCATAAAAACCATAACTACTTGTAATAATAATACAACATATACCGCTTAATTAGGGTTTAAGGTTTAGGGTTTTGGATGGTCCAGTACGGAGCCTTGGGCTGTCCAAAACCCTAAATCCTAATTAAGACCGTAGTACCCTGATGTTTTTCATGTTCAGTTGATTTAGGGGTTCACGATTTCCCCTTAGAGTTTTATAATATGTAACAGATTCCATAAAAACCACAACTACTTATAATAAAATCATAACTACTTATAATATGTAACGGATGGTCCAGGTGTTTTTGAATTACACATTTAGAAGTAACATTCTTGTTTGAAATTATAACAGCAGGCTTAAAACAGTAGTCAGCAATTTAAAGCCAATACATGTCCTAAAATAGTACTATTACATCTTAAAACTAGAATTACACATTTTAGAAGTACAATTATATTATAGCTAAAATAGTAATTTATAGTATTAAATTAGCAACATATTAATTTAAGACTAGAGTATTTTCTATTAAAACATTAATAAGAGTATAACTGATTTTTTTTAAATTATTGACTATGTAAACATTATTGGTAACCTAAAACAATAATGTTGGTGGTTAAATGTGTAACAAATGATCTAAAAACTGTCATTACAAACTAGAATAACATAAACCACGATAGAAGATAAATCTGTTATATATATATATGGTTAAATCAATAACATGTCGATTTAAAACTATTCTAAACAATGGCAGTTCTCGTGTATTTATAAAATGAACTACAAAAACAATGATAGTAGTTAAAACAACAGTTTAGACGCTTAAAAACATAATTTATCTTCCTAAAAATCATGTTAAAATGTATTTAAATCAGTAGTAGAACATATTAAAACAATAAGAAGCTGGAATATGCAAAAATAATCAACATAAAAGTTCAGGGACGTACGAATTTGATTCACACATTCGATTTCTGGTATATTTCTACATCCGAGCCGCTTCGTTCTTCATCGTTGTTTTATTGATTCGAACTTTGAAAAACTTGAATCTGAATGTTTAAACAACAGATAGGTAGAAATCATGGAGAAATGTATAGTAAATATTACAAACACAGTAAAAATCAGATCTCATTCAATTAGAAAATTATTTTTGTTGTTAATTTGTTACCTGATTCGTCTTCATTGTTGCTTGGATGTTGAAATCCGGTGAAATTGAGGTGGAGACGGTGGGTTTCGGCAGGAATAAGTGAAACAAGCTGAAAACAAACAGAAATATGATGCAGTTTCTTTTTCTGATTTTAAATTTTAGAAGTTTTGATTGCCTATATATAGGGAACTAGCTGGTTCATTTCGCATCCGGTTTGATGTTGAACCGTACATTTCGATCAATTTCATAGTATCAAGTTTTTTAATGGATTAAAAAAATATTACCTTATAGTCTAAATTTGCTTTAACAAAACAAAACATAAAACGGACGAACAAGTATGAGATTAAGGTGATCAAATGCAAACAGTCGTTTATTGATATGCTGGAGTAACTAACAATTTCACAACCGTTTAAAGAGGCAAATATTTTCAACCTATTATAACAACGTAACGTACAAACAACTACAAACTGGGCTTGGTTGGTTTCATTCATTATCAATGCTTAAAACAAAATAATCCAGAGCAGAGCAGAGCAGAGTTTCTTTCTAATGGTTGGTAACTAGGTCAAATCAACTTCCTTTCCGATGATACCAATTAAGCAAAACAAATTTCAACTCTATTCCTGAATTGGATACACAATCTCCTCAATGTTCTTTTCAAACTCAACTTCTTCCTCCTCTCCTTGGTACTCCTCACCTTCCATATCCCCATTCTCACCTTCATACATTTCGTACCCCTCAACGTCTACTTGCTCATAATCGTACTCTCCACCCTCCTCTTCGTATGCTTCATATTCCTGGTACTCTCCATCCTCAATTGGTAGTACACTGTCTTCCGCTAATATTTTGCTCCCAACAGTGTGTTCTTCAGTCTTCTCAGCTGAGACAAATTTTTCCCTCTCATTTGGAGTACCTTCAACACTTCCATTGTTTGACGTAGACCCACCATTTGCTGATACAACCGTAACACCTCTCTTCCGCTTCAAAATCTCCTGTAGAGGCTTTGGTCCTTCGAAAGAAGCATCATCACCTCTTGTTTTATGCTCCTCTGGCATAAAGTGTTTTCTCTTGCCAAGTGACTGTTGATCCATCAGAGGATATCCACCGCGGTCACCATTTTTTCTGTTCTTCAGCTCTGAAAGACTTTTAGGCCCAGCAAAATTAACAGAATCATCATTCAATGCATCTCTTCTTGGATGCATACCTCTGTAACTCTTCCCGTCATTAGTGTAAGAGTCTTCAGCCCGGCCTTTTATCCTGTCCAGGACCCATCCCTGTTGAGACGATAAAATTGGCTTAACCGGGGAGGATCTGCGACGATCATTGCTTCTAACAATATCATCCTTGTCTGTTGGAGAGGAAGATCTTCCTGGAAGTCTAATTCGTCCACGTAAACGACTGCTAACAGAATTTTCCTGCCGTGGGAAGTGTTGTTCATCTCTACGAGACCCTTGATGCCTTCGGTCTTCTGAATGCCTGTCACGAGCATGTTCATGATTAATGACAGACCTCAAACCATTAGCTCTTTTATTCTTTGCTAGACGATGTCTTAGATCTAATTCATCAACTTGACCACGACTATCAGTCCTCGAGTATGGCCTCCTTTCATTAAAGGAACCTCCTTGTCTTCTATCAGATGAAGGTCCATGCTCCCAGGCATACTGATCCCTAAACCGGTCATGTGAGCCATAAGCAAGAGGATCCTTGTATCTCTCATTTGCAATATCACTAATCCTATTGTAGTCAGATGAACGACCGGTCTCGTAATTATTCTCTGCTTCATGTTCTCTTGACATTCCATATTGATCTTCACTGGGATAGTAACCATCTCTTCGTTCATCATCAACAAGAACATCAAACCCAGGAGAGGGCTCCCTTGAAACTTCTTCTGCATCCTTATTGTTCAAGCTTCCAGATTTGTCCAACTGGCGAGGTTGCTGGACATGAGAATACCCGTTACCAACTGCACCAGCATTTTTTAATTCAGGTAACTCATGTACTGATGCAGGGAGAGTCCTCCACTTGATAGCTTCCATTCTCAGGGGAGCACACTCCACTTCAACGCAAGATTTTGTCTGGAAGGGCACCTTCATGGGTTTAGCTACATCATTAGGTCCTACCTTCTTCTCTTGGGTAAACTTGTCAGCTCCGATAAATGCCTTGTTAGAAGTTGCAGGCTCAGTTGAGGCTGCTTCCGAAAATGAAGCTTTATTGCTCAGGGGATTTGGTCCGTGGACAAATGGACACCAATCACCTTTTAAACAATATCCTTTCTGGAAAAATATGCAAGGCACTCCTTGTTTAATAGGTCCACTTGGCATATGTCCAGATGCTGCTGCAGTCTGTAACACAGGTGCTACAGGTCCAGTAGGCGCTGGTATTTGCGTTCCAACCAATCCGTCAAGTGACTGATGACCAGAAAAAACAGATAAAAATTAATATTGTGAAAAAATGCTACATTATTAAAGTAGTTGTCATTAATAGCCACCAGAATCAACATGTAAATGTGCATAACAATTAGAATTTAATGCATAGAAACAAGATGCATGACTAACCGGGTGACGGAAAGGGCACTTTGGATTTAAGCAGTTCCCGTTTAGCCAGTAAAAACAATCCCTAGGATTCATCCTTGCAACGTCACTATGACGATACTCACATTCGCTTCCCTGTTCACAAACAACACCAAAAGTACATGGGTCATTACAAATACATGGCAAAATCCAAAATTAGCAAAATGGATTGGCAACCGCAGAAAGAAACAGAAACATATCATCATTGCAGAGAGACTTATTAGACAAAAAAAAAATTCTGGTGTCCACCCGACTGCTGGATAAAGAGGGATGATGAATGAAGATGACTATTGGTGCTCACTTATTGTAGCATATATGGAATAGAACACGCCTTTTTGAGTCGTGACTCGATATAAAGTATAGAAAACTTGACTTGGCATCGCAGCAAAATACAGACATATAACGAGATCAGACTTACTTTCACCATCACTCACTCAATTGTTAATGATCCATAATTCCAGTCATACTATCCGAATGTACATATACGTCATCCTATATGTTGACACCCTTTAGAATTCAACTTACAAATAAATTTGCAGTAAATATGGATACAACAAATTAATGCAGCAGAATACAGAGAGTAGATCAGATTTATTTACGACATAATTGAATTGTTAATGATTGGTACTGAATACTATCAGAATCAATTCGACGAATACGAAGTGCTAATCAATAAACCCTAATCAAGAAAATGAAGGAAACCCTAATCAAGAAAACGAAAATAAAGATCTGATAATTGAATTGGAGAGTAGAAGAAGATCTAACAGGGAGGTTAAAGGTAGTACCTTTTTGCAAGTTAATGGGGAGGCGAGAAAGTAGACGCAATCGGTGCTTTTCTTTAGGGTTTCGTCTTCGAGAGCTGAAGAAGCAGCAGCAGCAGCAGCAGCAGGCTGAAGAGGTTCCATGTTCGGATGGATGGATTGATGGATCTTCTTGTTGTTGTTGGGAGAATTGGTATTAATAATTGAAATAAAAAAGAAGAAGAAGAAGAAGAAGAGGGATCTAGGGTTTATTTCTGAGACAGGCGGCTAATCCGAATACGAAAAATAAAGAATGAGAGAGAGAGAGAGAGAGAGAGAGTGAGTGAGAGAGAGAAACCACACACTAAACCAGATTAGATTATAATAGATTAATGGAGAGAAGAAGAAGACGAGACTGTTCCGATCTCGTCCCTCACCCAATAAAAAAATTGGGAATTTAAGATTTTAATACCCGTAATATAAATACCTTTTTATATATTTAAAATAAAATTAAAATTGAAAATTTTAATACCTGAATCCTGATTATGAAAAATAGTTATAACAATTAGCTCCAGCAATATGAGAATAACTTAATCTAATTTTTAAGTACATAATTTATTTCCTTTTTATATAAATGCATGTCGATCAATTCATTTCATAAAGGCAAAATAACTAGTTTATTGCTATAATGATGATTGGTTTGAATGTTTTAATTTTTATTACCTAGTTAATTTATTAGAAGAATCTCACCATTTTTTATTTGGCATGAACCGGTTACATGCCAGGAATTTGCATTATGAGTTTTTGCAATGGCTTAAGGAGTGTTGTAGGTCGGCTTACATTTTCTTTTTCCTTGTTGTCTAGCTATTAGAGGTGCAATTCAAACTAGATCCTTGACTTTTTATTGTTATTTAATATTTTATTTATATAATAAAATAAATATTCGATAGGATTATCCGATTCCGATCCATTTAATACGGGTACCTAATTGTAGGTACCCGTAAAATATAGAGTCGGGATTGGGATGAATAAATTCAAACCCGAACTATAGGGTACCCAATATTCAATCATGATTTTATCCGAACCCGTCTCGCACCCACCCCTAATGATGATGATGAGATAAAAATGATGTATGCATTTTACTCCCTCTATTCCCAAATAAACTTACTTCCGCACAATTATTATCGAATCATTAATATATATACAATACAAATTGAATGATAAAAATCAGCAAATTGCCTTATACACCAATTAAGAGACTTAAAAGGGGTAGCGGGTGTCAGTTGTCCGCATAGAATTCCCTTAAAATGCATAGAGAATTGGAGATTGCTTCCATCAACGCACGTCCCTCTATATTACTACGGCGGGCTATTTGCAAGGATCCGATCATCACAACTCGACAAACCCTAGGAACCTTATTTGTGGAAAACTGGAACCCTAGAACTTGATTTAAAAGCTACTTTTGCGAGTTCTTTACAACCAATCGTTTGGAACTCCTCTTTATTCAAACAGATAGTGCCCAAATGAGAAAAGATAACAGAGGAGTCTTCGATTGAAAAATAATGATTGGAGGTTGAAAATACTGGAGAACTCCGGAAAGAAAAATAACATGAGGATTCAAAAGAAAGGAGATCCTCGTAGCAAATCTACGACTAAAAGGTAAGTCTGGGGGTTGAAAAAATAGGAGATTCTCATCATAGTTCTAGTAAGAAAAGTAACCTATGGATCGTAAGGAAATGAGACCCCTTAGAAGTATGTCTAAGTCACCATTAGAGATCTCTTTGCATGCATGTGTGGTTTTTTTCTTTTTCGTGTTTGTTTCTAGTTTTTCCTAGTTTTCATTTGGTGTGCTTGTGTGTTTTTCTTTTCATTATAAATTCGTTCTCCTAGGTATGTGGTGGTTTTGTTTTTGCAGGTTAGCTACGTTTTAATGTATGCTAGTTGTGGGTTTCCTTAGTACTAGAATGTTGCAGACTACTATTTTCTCCAAGTTTAATTATGTCCCAAAGCTAGTCTAGTAATTTGGAACTTACGACTCAATTACAGGAACAAATTGTGATTCCGTATGAGGAATGGGACATTGGGTCTGATGAATCTCATTTGTTTTGGTGCGTAAAATGTTTGGCATGAGACTGATTTTAGAGCTTTAATTACGGAGTTGTGGGGTCCGACGTTAGGGGTTTAGGTGAAGTAGTTGACCAACCATAACATGTTCACTTTCAAACATGTAAAGATAAAACTCGGGTATTTCCTGGAGGGCAAGGCACTTTAATTAGAACCTAACATTTTAAGGAAAATTCCTATTGATAGTATTCGGAGATGATGGACCTATCTTGGTATGATTTATGTGGCGAGTTGAAAGGTTGCCTATGGGGTTTATGACTCGGAAAGTTGTGAAAATTGTTGATAATGCTATAGGTATCTTTAAAGAGGTTGGCCTTAATGAGAATGACAGTAACCCTTATACAGTTATACCTATATTCGAGTACGGGTTAATATTAATGTTAGAAAAACACTACAGAGAATTACCATGATTAGCTCTAGCAAATGTGGTGGTTTTCAACATAGTGTCTCTTACGAAAAACTACCAAATGTTTGCTATTTTTGCGCTTTGTTTGGTCATTTAGTTAAAGATTGCCCTCGTAGGTTTGAAGTGGAAGGTGAGATATTGGACGCTCTATACTCAATACAAAGATTGACTAGTTACGGGTTGCTACTCGGAGTGGTTTTACTTTTTCTCAATGAACACATGTCCCTTGACACTAATCTAATCTGAGTGGATCTACGAACAAGCTCTAAGTTAGACCGGAAAGTGTGGAGAGGATCAGAGCTATTTGATATTAATAATCAGGGAGCTAATGAGGAGCCATTGAGTGGTTTGAGGTAAGATCCTACAAAATGGAATTCATTAGAACAAGTATCATGTTCACTATCGGTGCATAATATTATATCCCAAGCACATATTAGTTGCCCTAGTATAATTTCGTACTCTCTGACACAAAGCCTGCAGATTTGTCTCCAAACTGAGTTAGTATGTCAATAAGAAGATGCTGCATAAACATGTCCGCAAACTTAAACCCGACTTCAATATTCTAGAGTCGGCGTTAGCTATACATTATTTGGAAAGTAACCACCAATATATACAAGGGGCATAGAGAAATGATGCAATAGAGAAGTTGCAATCTGTTTTACGACAAGTTGCGCTATAAACTATTTTGTATTCAACGGTGCTTCTTATGCAACAAACTCTTCTCATGCTATTATCTAGTTCACAGTTGAGAGATTTACGGATTTAGAAACATACGTGATATGAGAAGCCTATTTCCTGTGGGTAAAGAGCGAACCGAGTATTTTGGATGTGAAACAGGGGAATAGTTTTGTTGAGGTCCTAGTGAACAATTCTTAATTAGAGAAAAACCTTGATGATGTATACTTTGACACATCATTAACCCTTTTATATTTTTTTAATTAGTTTTTTTAGTTGTGTTTTGTATATATTTTGTGTTGTTTCTTGTGATTTGTGTGTTTCCACTTTGATTACATGTTTTATTGTGTTTTCGTGAAGAAAAGGAGTCAACATGTTGTATTTCTATGTACCATGTCACTATGTCGGAGATGACAAACTCCAATACTCCAAGTAGTTTACATGAAGGTGTATGGGATGCCAAACAGGTCAAGGATGCACAAAAAGTCGCCAATCGAGCCCCAAAGAAAGCGGGGTGATCACTTGGGGAAATCGTCCCAAGGACTGGGTGAGACTTTTGTAAAGCCTAGTGTACCATTATTTGGTTGAGCTAACAAGCTTTTTTACCCCATCTTCTTCCTCCTCCTCATTCCATCTCTTGTTGATTGATTGAGAACCCTTTTTTGCGGCGAGGTTCTGTAACGTAGGAACTTCCTCCACCAACCAAGCCTTCTCAAGTTCTCATTATTAGGAACTGCCTCCTTCAGCGCCACCATTGCAGCCCTATTTGTCTCTACCACCGATTACTGCAAAAATTGATACTGTACGACTTCTCTTACCGCACCACCGCCTTCAACGCCTCCACTACAACCATATTTGTACCGTATGTGCCACAATTTCGGAAATCTCCTTCTGCTTCTTCTTCTTCTTCCATGGATACTACCCAACCCACCAAGTCACCAAGTATTCGATAAAATGTTTGAGCAAATCGTTACACATATAGCCTCAGGCTTTAGGCATGCAAGTCCTAATATAATTCAACGAGAGTTTACCTAGAAACTTGGTTAAGAAGAATTATCAGATTTAGTACCTACACTGTCGCTCTCTGTTGTAGTGTTTTCTATGCAAGTATGCTTCTTATGTTCCTTTTCAATCAATCCTCACTATCTAAATACTATTGTTTATGTTGTAATAAACCAAACATCGACCATTATTGTTTTCTATATTGTTGCACATGATATATGTTTATGTTCTATTTCACTGATTATAATTATATGGAAGACAGATTCACATGCTAGGTTTGTTTTCATGATTTGAAGTTGAATTTAGAAGTAAAGCAGGATTGGAACATGATGATCCAAACCATTCTTGAACTTCATAATTTAGGAGAGAAACATAGAAATAATTTGCATACGAGATACAAATCGGGCTCTGGTTGTGTTGAGCGGAAAACGTCTGGGTGATCTACATTGTTCTTTGCCTGCTTGCAAGATTTAAGTCCTTTCTTGTTTCGATGATTTTCCCTTAGCATACATATTCTAATATGTGATGAGGAATATGGATTCGGATTAAGATAAAGCTATTGAGCTGATGTAAAGTTCAATACT
Source organism: Plantago elongata (assembly GCA_036897095.1). NCBI lineage: Eukaryota > Viridiplantae > Streptophyta > Magnoliopsida > Lamiales > Plantaginaceae > Plantago > Plantago elongata. The sequence goes on along the minus strand of JAYMSP010001482.1, from coordinate 18,464 downwards.
TGGTTATGTGTAGGTTGAACAATTACCCTGCCATATTCCCTTTTACCAGTTTATGTTCTTTGCATTAAAGGGCATTTTACCTAACATTTCACTAGGGCAGAAAACCTTGTGGAAAGCAGTTGTATGTTTGTGCATGGTTATGGTGATCCATAGTGGTTTCACTGTCTAGCTGATTAAACATGAATCAACTTAGCTATTGGGTCTATTGTAGGTTCTCCCTCTATAAATTTCAAGAATGTCATTTCTTGTTAAGTAGACTCATTAGTTGCATATGGTGTTTGAATGAGAATTACAAATACATCAGCATTAGATCCTTGGTTTGTAATAGCAAGATAGGTTACTTGATTGTGTATTTGTATGTACTATCTACTTTACATGAACTTTTAGATAGGTCTACTTCGATTTGTGTGGTTACGGAGGTTGCTATTGAGATTTCTACTACGCTTGGATGCAAAGGTTCTTACTTCCTAGTGCTAAGATAATTTTGAAGACTTTGAAAACCTTTGTACCATTTTGGCTTTAAAAGTGGATGTATCTTATTTGCAAGCTTCTTTTGTTTTTGTGTGTATTTTGTGCCCTTGAAAGCCTCCTCATTTTTTTTGCAACGTTAATTTTTCTTTCACCCGCCACACCTATAGGTAGTTAAGCATGAGTCTTCAATAGGAAACACCATCTGCTAGTAGTAGAGATATTTAGCTGGTGAGCATAACATTTTCGTTGGTCACAATTGCAATCACTCGCTCCCGGTTTCGCTTGCTTAAGACATAATACATGATATGGTGGATGGAAACACCATTTTTTTTTTTTTTTAAGAATTTTTATCAGTAGTTTCATTTCCAGACTTTGGTAGTAGCACTAGATTCAAGGTGTACTCGGGGTCTCATTAACCCCCGTGAATTTTCATTTTGTCACGAATAAATTAGAAATTGCAACCAAAAAAAAAAAAAAAAAACTAGAAAGCAGCTTTTCTAGTGCAGGTATAGTAATTGTTAAACTAATGGATACTTGTAAATGTAAAAGGTCTGGTATATGTAATTAATCCTATACAAAGTATATATCTTCAATACACTAAGCACTATAAAAAATGTACAGGCTCTTCCAATCATGTATCCATACAACAACATACATATATATGAGCCCCTCATGAATGTGGTCATTTTCCCAGCCTACTTGACCTGGGCGTAACTATAAAACTGACTCATAACCACTATATCTGGAGTCTACCCAACAAGTTGGTCTAAAAACAAGAAAGAATCATGACTACACGGTGGGAGGAGCATTTTTAATTACACTGCTGATCCTAGAGACGCCATCATGGAAAAAGAAAAACACAAGTATGGTAACATTTGTACAAAATTGTGTACTTGGTAGGTTATTTCTTCACTGGTGTCTTCCGGGTTTTCATGCTGGCTCTCCGGGCTACATCCCATGCCTTGTGTGGTGCAAAAACACCTGCCTGTGATGCAAAAAAGGACTCGTATCCAGGTGAATCAAAAGCAAAACCTGTGTGTTTAGACTTTTGTCCTGGGAGTTGCATTATTGCATAGCTGCGCGCCTCATCAGGTGTAAGATTATCATTTCCGATTTCAAGTAATCCTATTCTGCTATTATCAATCTCATTCCTATGAATCTCCTGAACTATCTGATAATCATATGGGAAGAACCACCGTTGAACTCTGAAGAATCCAGTAATAACACAAAACATTCAGTTGAGAGAACAATTGCATAGGAATAGCATTATCCAGGGAAGGAGACACGAGAAGATAAGGAAACTACATTATCCCACAAAGTCAACTAGAATTTGTTTTAATTACATCTCATTTCTGGATATATTTAATAGATGTGAGTAGAGCACTGGTAAACGTAAGATATTGAAAAAGGTTGCAGTACCTCAACACTAGCAAACAGCAAGTAAAGAATAAGTGCACACTATACTGTAGCTGAGACCTAACTCGATAATCTTGTCTAGCAAACATTGAGCACAACAGTAATATATCATCTACAAAACTTGATTCACCATTATTTCAAAATGAGGTACACAAACTTCAATAATAACCAGTCAAGAAATATTTGTTTCCAGATACAGATGAAGAATTGTTTAACCCACAGTTAAAGATCTACATTATAAGTACTTCTGGATTGGAGAAATTTGCACATTACAGAATTAAGCTGTTGATCCTTTTGAAATCAACTTTCTTTCCCCAACTCAATGATCAAGTACTAAGTGCGGCTATTGGGGAAATCTTCAACACTAAGGACAATATTTCACCGCAGCTAATCACGAAAAAAAATATATAGCAACCCATTGAGCTAATGACAATGCGAGAGAAAAGACACATAACAACCCCACCAATTTATCATGATACTGCAAACTACCATAAAGCTGAGACAGTGAAAAACCAAACAAGTAGCCAAGCACTCTTTGAAAATCACATATATCACAACCTACTAATCAACACAACTAATAAGGCACAGCAAGAGTTAATCATAATAAATACATGGTCCACAGAATAACTTCAAAAACCTTACCCCAGGTATATGAAGTCGCAGAAGAGTGCAGCAAGGGGAACAAGAATAAAAGTGAGGTAGAAATACGGAGTACTCATGAGGACAAAAATGACAAAATATACATTCTCCTGCAATACATGCAAAGACCCAATCAGATAGTTTACACTAGGCAATTTAAAAAGATTTTGATGTAAATGAATGAAAATAACCTGCTCTCTATTTAAGGAGACGCCAGAGTATAGAAAGACAAATATGAACCATGCCAGTATACTTCCCCCAACACTGATGTGGTGCCACCGAGTAAGTGTATTACACATCATTAGAAGGCGCAGGTTGACAGTGACAACAACACAGGTGAAAGCCATTGTGCTGACATCCCATAGGCCAAACATCTTACCAGCTGAATTCATGGCTCTGTTACTTGAGGCAACAACAAAGTAATAAAACACTAATGACTGGTAAATTGCAAAAAATGCCCATGTCCCCACAACTCTCCATCTGAAAAATGCATTCCGTATTCCTTCTTTGTACAACTCAGGATACTTCTTAGACAGTGAAGCATTAACATCCTGTAAATTTAACCATGAAAAGTGTGGGAAAAAAGATATTAAAGATCTAAAGGCATAGCTTGATTTAATATCAGACAAGGACTGCGTTAGCAAATCATAAAACTTGTAATACCTTGTCAAAAAGTCCAATCATGATCACAGGCAGGGCTGTAAAGATTACATTATAAAGGGACTGATACCAATCGTCGTAAAACCTCTGACCAGAAAACCCAGTCCGGAAGGTGAACCAAAATTGAGTAACGGTAAACATTAAGTTCTTGTAGAAGAAGTATGTCACCACCTGCATATTTATAAACTTGTAAGTCCCATACCAAACTAAAGAGTACAGGGATCAGACAAAGCAGTATAAACCTTGCAAACTCTGTGATAAGACCATCGTCCATGGACAAGAAGCAAATCCGTCAAAAAACGAAATTGTGCAATTGCAAAATCACTAGCCATCACTGCCTGCATTCCTTCCTGTCCACTTATTCCAACACCAACATGAGCAGCCTGTATCATGCTAACATCATTGGCACCATCACCAATGCTTAGTGTAATCCTTTTTGCTCCCTTCTTGACTAGGCTTGTAACCTAGAACAATTGAATATGAGTAATACACAAAACCAACCTCGGTAGTCTCATGACTACACTGAAGTAGTTAACTACACTAATACCTAATAACTGACCTATAAGAAGTTCTTTAACTTAATAACTGGAGCAGACATCCTTTTCCACATCTAAAAGATATATGGTATAATTTTTGCACTGCAAATATCAATCTAATAGGTGTAACATGATCTTCCTTTTTTTTTTATATTAGAATAAAAACATGTATTTCATAGAGATCATGTATTAGGTATTTTCATCAATGTAATTCCACTTTTGACTTCAAATTATTAGTTGTCAATAGACATCCATCTCAAAATTAATTGTCTATGGATATTCCATCATTATTTTCTGCAAACTGAGGGTTGTTTCGTGGTGCTAATTACAGTAGAACCTTGGGTCTGAACGACACCTAAAGGAATGCTTGACAGTCTGCCATGAGCTCAGCAAAACAAAAACAAAAAACCAAAAAAAAAACCCAATGAACACAGAAAATACCTAAAAGAAAATAGGGAACAAGATCATGTTACAGTAGCAGAGCATATTTCCCATACATAGCAGAGAGCACCACAGCATGTATGCATATGAAATGGGACTGGGACTTTGATTAGGCATTTAATCCAGATGCAGTAGTGATTCAATAAAAAAAGAAAATGAAAAGAACCAATCACATTGTCTCAATCCAATAACTAAAACACTTACCAGCAAGACTTGTTTAAGATGTTCAAATTCGGGCTAAGATAACTGTTAACACGCAACAAAATTTACATGCTTGGCTGTCTCAATTTCTTATTCATATATTTCTTCCTTCTTTTCCAATTGGCCATAATAATCTATAATCACTTCTAATCCTCAATGACTCATGTAGAATACCAAGCAATAGAGGTCAGGAAACAGGTTACTTCTGGCCTCTATACACCACATCCATTATTATTATTATTATTATTATTACTATTACTATTACTATTACTATTACTATTACTATTACTATTACTATTACTATTATTATTATTATTATTATTATTATTATTATTATTATTATTATTATTATTATTATTATTATTATTATCAGTGCCATGACTAGACAATCTTAGCCCGCCTTATTTTAAAAAAGTTATATATACATGAAAGATGGAACCAAAATCTGGTACCAATAGTACCACATCATAATGCCATGTCGTTACCAGTTGCCATCAACATTGAGTATAAATCCGTATCCACGTCCGGTACCAATGTACCAACGCAAGGTACCATGGTTTGGTTTCAATAATCAAATGGTACAAACTATGGTGCCAATTAATTACCATTTGGCATGATATGGTATTCAATACATGTTCTTAATTACCATGGTAACAGTCTACCGGTAATATAATTGGTGCAAGCATTTAAACATTAATAATTTAAATTTTAAGAATAATGTTGTATTTAGAATGTATGTCATCCTACTGAATTTAAAGAGTATATTCAATAGTTTCAATTTGGAATAACTAAACTCTCTTCCTTTATTATAGCCAAGTTAGTACTTATTAAAGCTAAAAGAAGGGTATAATTGATAGTATTATATTAAAACACTATTAATAGATAGACTTAGTAACATATGTATTACAATTCAGACTTTGAAAATTTATCCCTACTTTATATGGATTTCGTGGATAATTTGTCCTAGTGTATCTGATTCAGGTTACAATAGCATAAAAAGCCACAAATTGCAACTAGCTATATATTTCTCCCTAACCAGACTCTCAAGTGCATCTACATAGGTGTGTCATGCATATGCCTGTAAAGCATACATTACATAACCAATATATGGAGGTAAGGGAATCGGTTACTTGATACAGACTTCATAGGCACTCAAGTGACAAGCATATAAACAATCAGATCTTAGCAAAACCATGTAGCCACCAAGTGCTTACAAAGGAGAAAAATGCCATACCAGAATCTGATTATCTGGTAGTAAAAAATTCAGAGACCACTTCCATCTTTCAGCACACATTTTATCAATAGTAAAAGAATTTTTGTACTTATGCCAAATTTAAAATATACCTGTGCTTTCTGTAGTGGAGAAACTCGGCAACAGACCACAGCACTGCAATTCAAGCTCAAATTCAGGAGCATTACTCGCAGGCTGGGATCCAATGCGTACATCAAACACTTCCCATCAATCACAAGTGCTAGCTTGGGTCCTGATGCAGTACGGAGATGCTGTTGTGCTTCCTCGTGACATCTTCTGAGCTCATTCTTCACTGTCTCTTTCATAAACCGAGCCAACTCTACTTGATCACCCTTATAAAAAACAATATGTTGCATGTCATAATCATAAACATGAAAAACACATAAAATCAATAAGGAAAATAAGGGTTTAGCATTATGTACTTAATTAAGAGTGGTAAAGATATTTACTTTATCTTCCACTTCTCTTATAGCATCAGTCTCGGAGCTGATTATGAATTGCTTCATATTATTGTCTATCAACTTGCATGCTGCAGAAAACAGAAAAAGCATTAAACAAACTAAATCACTATTATAAGAACATAAAACAAGGAATTCACCGACTTCACTACCATAAGCTATATTTATTGCAGTTTCCATCTTGTCTCCAGTTAAGACCCAAATTTTAATTCCGGCTCGTGAGAGTGTCTCTATACAAGCAGGCACTCCCTCTTGAAGCTTGTCTTCAATAGCAGTACATCCAATCAAAATTAGTTCTTTTTCAATTAGTTCTCCAACCTGAAACAATGTTAAGATATAAAGCTAGTAACTATGGTAAATATTACGGCACACTGAACTAACATGAACTGGATTTGCAAAAGAAAAAACAAGAGAAAACGAGGTTTACTTTTCCATAAAAAATGCAAGATGGAAGGAAATAAAAATAAAAGCCCCTAAAGAGTATTTAGTTATGTTTACTTCAAGGAAATCAAACAATCAGAGTTTTGTCAGTAATTACATCATCATAGTATAGGACTACTTCATCAGCGAATCTGCCATCAACATTATATTCTGACATTCATTTCTCTAATATGTATTCAGTCATACAGATTGAACCATGTATACAGGATTTCCTATCTTCCCCCTGACCAAATCCAGCCAGGAGGCACCTGCAACTACTATATGTTATTCTCACCCTCTGAGTATCTCTTTCATAAAAATTCATCCACATTAAATCATGGTCTGACAGATAACCACATGCTTGGGAAAGTCCATAAAGCTGATTTTGATGCTGGTAGTCACTCTCTCTCTCTTTTTTTTTTATGGCAGAGTTACTGTATATAATAGTCCAATTGCTGGTGAACCCCATTCACCGGGTCAAAATTCGGAGAAACTACCAATGAACCATGGAGAAAACTTAAGATTCAACACTGGACTTTCTTCTCCGAACACCTTTGCTTGACAGAAAAATAATAAAAAATGGAAGGAAAAAAAAAAGGTCCTTACCTCTGTACAAAACTGAGCATTTGCAGAAGCATAAATGTATGTGCTGGACTATTTATATTACCACTTATTTGACACAGCTAGGGTTTAAATTTAAAAAAAAACAAGGCTACCCTAAAAAATTTCCACATCTCTATACAGCGTCAATAGAGATTGTTTTCAGATAACAGCTGAGGTTAATGCTGGAGGAATGACACAAATGAATATAATTCCAACCTCCCTAGAAGTCTGTTCTTCTAAATGAGGTGGAAATTCTTGAATATGATTCTTTCTCCACAGGTCTAGTTTCTGGCTCATGTTGATCATCCACATAATTAAGAAGTATTAAGTACATCAAAATCCTAGATCCTGATCCGTACAAGGGTAATATTCCAGCCCCTCTTCCATTATAAAACGGTGTACTCACTATAGGCAAGGCTTCAGCTGCAATGACAATAATAGACAGCTAACTCACTCAACTTTGAATCCTCACTCCACCTATCAGCCATTATTTTAAACAGAACTACAATTGAAAATACTCCAGAACTACTTCTGCTGAATTATAAATAGCTTTTCATTTGCCAGTTGGGTTTGCAAATACTCCCACAGATAACTTTATTAATTGTTGCAATAAAACCAGTCTGAGATACAAGAATCAACTGGAGGAGCTTCAGTACTTAAACTCATGAAAATCATCAATATTTTTGAACTTCAGAGCATTATTAAATGTGGCACCAAACAATGGAGAAAGTTACGGATATATTCGTGTGTGAAGGGAGATGAAATCCAATATAAATGATCTGGTTCCAAAATCATGATTTTGTAACAACTCCCAGATAAGATAAAGCCAGATTGAGGCATAAATCTACCATGTTTAACAGGGAAGAGATGAAAATATCGCTGCCAGAGGTTTTTACCGACTAATATAGAGGAGAAAATAAAGACACTTATGCACATAGAGATCAGAAAAATGTTACAGCTAATATTCTAAACATTGCAAGAAATTAACTAGATATAAATAATAGCTATGCACACACCTCATCCAATTTCTTCTCCCTATCGCGCAGAGCAGATTTTGCCTGAATATATTTCTCATTCCAACTTTCATATACATCAGAATTCAAATCCCGGTAAGCCAAACAAAGAGTACGCAAACCAGCAGCTCCAAAGTGCTCTAGATGGTCTCTACTTGTTCTTTTTAAATCATTGTTTCCACTGGCTAATCGTTCATATATTACTGTGTCTGCACCCTGTATAGAGTAAGATAAAGGATTTCTTTCATTCACCTGTTGCAAACAAACTAAGGTATTCTGTCTCAGGAAACTACCTTGCAGTAGAGTACAATTCTTCCATCGGGAAAACGACACACGACAGACTGGCGCTTCCTCGTACTACAATATAATTAAAAGAATTACGGAATTTGTGTTTCTCTTCCGAAGTGAAGAAATTTGCAAGCAATATGAAGGGTACAATTACCTGTTAAACTCAAGGACATTCAGAATTTCATATTGCATATCCTGAACCTTCCCCACCTTCTCCACATGAGACTCACGAACACAAATTGCTGTCGGCGAACGCCTGCGGTTACAAGATTATGTTTTCCCTCTCAAATCATAAAATAAAATCAGAGTTAACCTAGTAAAATAATGTACCTATAGAAAAAGAAACCAAAATTCTTTGCTGCGACAACCAAAGCCGATTCATCGGGAGATGCAGCTTGATATTTAATCTTTTCAGGGGTCTCCTCACCTTCAGGAAGCACAGTATGACAAATTGCAAGGCATCTGAAGAATTCCTGCAGCATAAACAATTTTGACAATTTATAATATATTCTGTTACGAGATCCTATTAACTTCCCTTCAAGTGATTTTATTAAAATTTGAGGAATTATGCATTTAGCATGTAGTATGAAAGGATATAAAATAGTTGACCAGCTCTTCTCATTCACATTAACTTGCATTGCAGGACTCTAGATTATGTCAAGAGATTGGCAGACTAATTAACTGAATCTTCTCAATTAAAAACTTACTATGCAAGACTCAGGATTAGGTTCATTCCTCCAAGCACCCCGCATAAGTCGTTCATCATCAAAGTTGAAGCCCTTCTCTCGAGCTACATTTGATGCCTTCACCTGAAACACAGAAGCATGATGTTTGAGACATGGTATGCGACTGAGTATCTTATAATCTTATTTACTTCCAACAGCAGAGATACTCGCCTCAACTTTTGCTCCAATTCTCTGAGCTGTTCCAATCTCTATTTCACTTACACCGGTACCATAAACTTCTCCCCCGATTGAACATTTAAAAAATTCCATCAAATTTCTAGTCAGAGTTCCGGTCTTGTCAGAAAATATATACTCCACCTATAAAGTGGAAAACATTAATGTTCCACATAGATCAAGGAAAATTTTGAGAAAGAAATATGAATATTATAGCAGATTTAACACAGCTTTTAAACCACATAGACAATTTGGAGGTCAGGAAGGAACCAAACAAATCTACCTGCCCAAGTTCCTCATTTAAATTAGATGTCCTTGCCAATGCAGGAGTATTGCTCTCAACATGGTACATGTGCAAATCGTTGTTGATGAATTGAGTTGATTGAATAAATTTAATCATCTGAAATTAAACAGAAGCAGGTAAATAAACTATTATAGAACACAGCCTAAACCACAAAGAGCAAGCTTTTTACGAGATATACCTCGACAGAAACATATAACGAAATGGGAATGATTGGTGAATACAGAGTAATAAGGGTAAAGAATGTCAACACCGCAACCTGACACATAAAGGAATAGGCAGTGAGTTAAGAAGGCCCAATAAAAAAAAATGGTGTTGAATCATACAAGCAATTCATCCTCACCACAAATCTGTTGTTAGGATCAAACTGTTTCTCAGAGTTGTCAAACCTCAAGTAGTAGTATCTCGGGTTTATAAATATACCACTGCAAGTATAAAAAGAAGTTATTTAACAAATGTCACTTGATGATATCACCAGCTCAACTCAGTGACTTCAAATCATTATCCAAAAGCAGCATCTCCAAATGTTGAAAGCTAAAATACAAAATAGTAGGCAGTAAAGCCAGACCTGCCAATGGCTCCCATAAGACACATGCAGAAGAGAATACAAAACAGAGTAAGTATAAGCTTGTCCAGTTTCTTTTCAAGCGTGCTCCTTTTTGAAGGAATTTTCATGGAGTTCATCATAACCTGCAGTGCACAAGCGCCAATTTATAAGGCATAAGGAGGGGGGGGGGGGGGGGGGGGGGGGGGGGGGGGAGTAGAAAGAAAAATGAGAAAAAATGCCTTTGAGATGAACATAGCTACCTTTGTTTCATGGCCAGTGAAGATGACAGTGCCAACGATATACTCAGTGTTTCTGAGACTACATCCCTGGAAAATAAAAAAGAGGGGGAAAAGAATGAAGCATAAAGCAAGATCTGTAGAAGCCACCACCTATGGAAACCATTTAAAAAAGCAAGAAAGAGATGCAGAATAGGTTGCAAGCTCTCTGCTGCTCTTCGGAGGTCAAGACTTCAAGAGCAATTATATATATGCATAATGATATATAGATTGTTGGAGAAGTCAAGAAGACAAGAACTAGCAGCTTGAGCAAACAACTAGGAAAAAAAAGAAGCTAGAAATTAACTGTATGATAATTTGAACGAGGTAGGATATGTGTCATACTGTACCCGTAATAGAAGTTGATTCGGACTGAGGGGTAAGGTTTGTTTATTAACAATCAAGTTGCCCGTGAAGGTGTAAAGGGAATTATTTGGTTGCTCACACTGCACCTCGCCTGCATTCGATAGGGTGAATCACCATCAGGATTTAGGGCATTAGTATGATGCAGCAAGCAGCAGTATCAGGTGACTTTAGTACGTATTTTAAGCAACCATCAGATATCAAGAGTGTATAAATGATAGCTAGAACATTGCTCGTTGAAAACTGAACATATTTAGAGATACAACTGCTGGAACCACCATTTATAAATCAGCATCAATTTGAAATGGTAATCACAATAGTCAACGCTTTCTACATCAGTGCCCCAGAGTTCTTTCTCCCTTTGGACCACTCAAACTTAGTTCAGATAACAAATAGAGAGTATAAAGATCTGGTACACTAAATCTACTACCAACATAATAGTCTTCAACAAGTGCAGAACCTCGTCAAAACTCTAAACCACAAACCAAATGACATATAAGCAAAGCAAAACAAAATAAGGACCTTTAAATTCAGACACTTTCTCAGGAGTGACATAATCCCAAGTCTTCTCCAATGCCTTCCTTATTTTCAGGTTAGTTTCACCATCCAGATTAGCAGTCTACAAAAGAACCAAAGTCAACAACATAGCAAATGTAACTAAAATAAATGGGAGGAGAGAATATGACAGGTCAGTGATACAAAAATTAATGATCCACTTTCTTCAGAGCTAATTATCATGTCACCAATTTTAAGTAGCCTAGAGTTAGATTAGACCACATCAGTATTCCAAAATGAAGTCATGGAGTAACAAGCCCAGTTGTACTTTTCCTGCATTACCCCGTGATACTGATTTAGTCCTTAAAAGCATTGGTTCAACAATTCAAACATGTTAGTCAGTAGTGCTTATGCACGAGCCTTTTCAACCTCCATAGAATGCATTTATAAATAGCTAGGTTTGAGATAATTTCAGCTATTTCATATTCCGTGTTGCTCAGGTCTTAATAACGAACATGATATCGAAGTGTTCTTGTAAAATCTACTAACAGGGCAAGGAGGTAACATATATGTTTTTTGTTTTGTGTTGTACGCTATTAGTTTGTAGATGATAATTATATGAATAATACTTTTAAAAACATCCACACATGATCTCACAGCTTTTATGCCCAGCGAGAAATGTAGGATGTACGATTGTCCCCCTCTCGTTTTTCTACACATTGTGCCCTATAATAAATAAACATTTGAATTCTCCTTTGCAGTTATCTTCATTCCTACACCAGATCTGATGTTAACATAAAGTTTTAACTTCCAACGCCCCAGGCCCTTCGGTTACAAATTACAATATGATTTTGCCAAAAACTTCCTCTCACACAGATATCATAAAGCTTTTGCATGACTCTTTTATTGAATGACTATTTCATGTCAGCATAGCATCCTCACTTTCAGGACTAATCACCCTAGTATTTTTTGTGGAATGCAAGGGGCAGATGAGGAACCCAATCTGTCCCAGAAAGGAGATAAGGGGGAATAAATGGTCTGGCAAACTGGAATGATTTCCAGTAACTTCGAATCTTGAGTTTAAAAACCTTTTATTCTAATTCATTTCACATAATCCAGAGAATCAGAAAGTTATCCAGTAGTGTGATGGAGATATGTTAAGCTGGAAATGTCTACACATAAGCAGACAGAGTTGAGAGCAGGATAAAGCCAAAGCGCCAGCAACTAAAAAGAAGGTAGGACAGATAAAATAGCCCATGACCCAAAGTCGAAAATGTCAGCTGGTTTTCGGATAACACGGGTTAAAGTAAGGTTAGTAGAAACACATGACCTAATTCATCTGCAGTTCTGAACTTCATACCAAAAGACTACAAGTTCAAGTTGTGAGCGGTATTATTTTATTAGTCTCTAAGAACATAAGATTACTCAAATGACAAGCGAAACGACTGCCACTGTCTTTACGTCCAGATATAATATCCAGAAGAGTAGTACAAACCTCAACATAACAAACACCATCCGGGTTCGTGCTGGCAAGGAATAGTATATCGGCTGGAAAAAACCCATCCTGCAGCACCTGCAAAGCAGAAAAAGACAGATCCCTAATTTTCACATAAACCAATAATTAAGGAAAGCTATACATGTGCATTAGAATTATTAGAAGAGCGTAGATGAGTTTCTAAAAAACATTGAATATAGGTTAACCATGGATTATTTAAGTCAGAGATATGGCACTTCGAGTTAACCTCTCCTGGTAAATAAATTACTTGCAGTATTCATTTTTATCCCCGAGCAAAGTGTCTATTTCAAGCTAGGCCTTATCTCAGGTTCATAGACACATTATATGGTACTTAAATCTGTTAAAATCAACAATTACCAATTTATATTTTCCTCAATTACATTTCCACAGCCTTATAGGACAGTGATATACTAATGAAGATCTCAGATACTTGGAAACTGGCCCCAAAGAGAGCAAAGTTGCAGTATCAAAACAAAAGAATAAGTGACTTACTCTGACAATATCTCCAACTTGCAGCTTCTTCCATGGTATACGTACCCAGTTCTGATCTTGCAATACTTCTATAGTTGAATTATTTATTGACATGTCATTCTGGAAGCGCTTCTGTCATGCACAACAGAAACAAATATGGAGATAAAAGAGAATACGAGAAAATAATTGCAGCTGGATATTCTATAAATGATGACCTCCAGCCTGAAGTCAGCACTTCCTAAAAAGAGCTCTATGGACAAAAAACAATTAAGAAAAGTTGGGACGACGGAAACCAACTTCCCATATATTTAAGATTAGTAACAAGCACAAGAAATAGGAAACTTACCCAGTCCTCCCATGCTTCCTTTACAAGAGACACTAAAAGCACCATGGAAAGGGGAAGAACATTTGTTATTGGACTTACAGGACTGCAAGATAAAATTTCACATTTAGTTTTTTGATTGATAAAGAAAGAGATCCATCACAGCAGAACTAGACTTCTCCATGTTCGCGAACACAAATTGTTTTTGCTTGAAAAATGCCATGCGTGCTTATCTAACTCCTTAATTTAAACTTAAGGGAACATATTTCAAAAACCATTTACACAATATAATTGGTATAATTCAATTTCGGCACTGCAAGCTCTAAATCAACTAACATTAATGGACCTTCCACAATGAGTAAATAGTATATGCCTTGTGAGCTCTAAATCAACCAAGTTCAATGAAGACAAACAAGGTAACATACCTACCAAATAAATTACTATATCTAATAATTGGTGATCTCGATGAAATCTCAGCACTTAACAGAAAAGAGAAAAAAATTACGGAGGCTTGACAAATTATAGGAAAAGTAGTTAAAACCACCTATAGACAAAAACAAGAATACTGCCTTATGCTAGTTATAATTCTGTTTAATTAAGACTTGATCAATTTAAGGATAGAACTTAATCACCACCCTCAAATTCCTAGCAGCTGCTGTCACCTAGATCAAACAATTTGAAGCATTGTTGTGGTTCCATTAAACTATAGCATCCCGGCATACAGATAACATATCATAATGGTCAACAGAAAACTTACTGTCAAGTGTCACTAACTTCAAAAACAGATCATTTAACCACGACCAGACGTGGAAACCAATTGAGAGGATCACACTATACCGTGCACACTTTCTTTTAAACCGAGAACTTAGAGCATTGAAGTGCATCACCACTATGGTAAGCATAACCATGGGGTATGACAAACCAATTTTGGTCAACTAATGGTTTGCATTTGAACATTATTCTACAAATTAGGGAAAATGTTGGAAGCTAATCATGTGTACCATGAGGGTAGAAAGCATTTTTAAGTTGATTATAGTTTTAATCACATCCCCTATGACTCTCAAGTTATTATTTCCCCCTTCCTCATTTTTTTACGAATCTTCAAGTGGCTTGACATTTTACAAAAGCTCCTCATCAACAGGTTTATTCTAGGCAAGTCGGTGTTGGTTGGTAACCATCATCAATTTGAGGGGGGGGGGGGGGTGTCAAACTGAGATTGAGATTACGCCTGTTATGAATCAGGGATAATCCTAATCTTATCGTGGTAATCATCCTAATCTTCTTGTGTGATACTAATCTATAGGATGTTTCATCATGTGTAAAAAGGAATAATACAAAATTGCAGAGGAATAGTAACGAAGAAAATATCGGGTCACTGAATTTGAATACCATGCATATTGGCTCAAATAATGCCCTCATAGCAAAAGTAATTTACAAATTCAACAATGTCAAGCCAAGTCTATAGGATAGTTAGAGATACAGCACATTAAATGAGAATACATGGCGAACATTAGGTTGGTGAATATTGTAGAAATTATACATGTAAATTAGCAAAAACTGAATCCAATTAGTAGTATAAATTATAAACACATTAAAATAACAAACAATCACATATCCTATAATGATTGTTATGCCAGCAATTCATCTAATATAACCTTTTCGATATTCACTTAAAATGACCGAGGTTTGACAATATTCATATTTAACATAACAGCATATTAGCTAGCATCCTATGGTGATCATGTTTTACTTAAATTTCCTGAACAAACCTGATTGGAGTACAGGACAAGATTGATATCATGAGAAAGTAGAGATTTGCCACCCGCCTGAACTGTCGGCACACAATGTAAAAGAAAATCAGGTAAAAACATGCAGCTAAACAGACAAACAAAATAAGTAGGCAACCACAACAAGTAGCATTTAGTCCTTGTAGCCACAAGTTTCCAATATACTCAAACAGCAAAATATTATTAACACGTACAGTTGCTTACCAGAAAATATGGTGCATACTACAATGTAGCTTAAATGGCTCGGTATTGCTTCCTCCTTATGATAAGTAGGAAACAGAGTATTTCGCCTTATTACACCTTTTCTCCCAATTACATCCAAATAAATTGCCCATCTACTGTTCCTCAACAAATTGAGTCTGCTTAAGTATACTAAACACATATTGTTTCTGATGGCAATGACAGCAGAACAAAGAGTTTCTTATTTCTTATGAACTTCATCTTTTTCTAAGACATTCTTAGTCTTAATTTCAGTCCAACGAAGATTTAAATACTGCAAGCGCAAGTACTTAGTAGAATGCAAGGATCAGTAAAGTGGTATCGAGTACAAGCACATAAATTCTAAGGTTGCTCTTCTAGATGTGCAGCAATGAAAAGTTACCTGCTCAAATAGTCCTTTGGGTAAAAATGTGAAGACGTCATACTTGGTTGTTGAAACAGAATTACCCTGAACAGACAAATAAGGGCGTTGATCAGACTTAATCTGTCCATACATTTTACATACAGATAACAATATAAAGGTTCTCAAAACCAGAAAACCTCATGTGATACTGTAAAATGCCCAACAAGTAGCACGCTTGCATGAAGATCAAAAATCAAACTCAGGTAGGCAGGAATTAGCATTGGTAGAACGTAAATCGAGGTTTAGCAGCGATACAATATTGCAGTAGAATACATCTGACTAGAAAGTGGAAAAACAGCAGATCATATCATATGACTACACCCACCAGTACAAGTTAAAATAGGTAGTATGATGGGAAAACATTGAATGACGCACGCACGCACGCACATACATAACAAAACCTTGTCCATGAGCATAATATTAATAAGAAAGCAGAAAGTGAAAAGCATAAACCCTAGCGTTGGAATTGATTGATGAAAAAAGACCTTGAACTTGGTGAGGGCATTTCCATCTCGATCATTGCAGAAAACGGTCCTGTGACCGGGCGCCTGAGGCTGAACTTTGCCGAGACGAACGGTTCTCGACGAAGGCGACACATCGCCGCCGCCAGATGACCTAGATCCTCTCCAGCCGGACATTGTCTCAACACCTCCGATCTAATGGATTTAGCGCAAACTAGCCTAATTCAGATGCTCAAAACCGATGATTCTGTTTCTGGTGATGCTGATGAGAATCAAATAGAGGTTGTTGTTGTTGATTTTTGTGTTGAAGATGATGATAATGATGATGAGAATCGATTCAAGGAAAATAGCAGCATTTTCCTTCGTTACTAAAAATCAACCAGACCTGGATTTTATGTAATCCGCGTCAAAAAATTATCAAAAATGGCATGTTACACGCGCGATTCGGCGCGTGGATTGTTCCATGTGTAGCTAAACGGTGTCGATGTGTTGTGCCAGTTGAATATTATGGGAATTTTCAATGCATGTCTCTTTAGGCAGTTGTCCTGACAGTTGGGACTTTAGACTAATTCAAACAATTTTTAAATATTTGTTCTACAACATTTCTACAATTCATGATGCTCTAGAAAGAAAAAAGAAAGACCGACCAAGGAACTTACCCATAAAAATTTCTACCATTTCATTAATTTTCCGTGTGTGTAAGGTCCGCTAAATTTCATCGGTTTTTCGGTACATAAATAAAATATTAATTTTATTATTTCGTACGAGTAGGAAATTTTCGTAAATAGGTCAGGTTGAATTTCTTATTTTAACGTCGAGCGGATTCGACGTTAAAATAGAAAATTAGTTTATTTCGAATAAAATAATATTAAAAATTATAAAATAAAAAAAATATTTATTTTATTTTTCCGACAGCTCGAGAATGACTCGATAAATGTCCGGGAAGTGGTTTGTCATTTTTTCGGAATTTATTTACGAGCCATTTAGTAGCCAGAACGAATTAGTTATATATAGTTGTAGAGAGACCGGAATGCCCTTAATTCTATTTTCCTTCCTTTTGCTGTCAAGGGCATTTTCGTCATTTACCACCTTTCTTCTTCCCCGAACGGGAACAGCCATTATTGGCTGCTTCATCATCGCCATCCCGTTTCTTCTTCTTCTTCTTCTTCCCTCCGTTCCTTCTCCGTTCACGCCTCTTTTCTCAACCAATTCGAGCACGCCAAATCGAAATCTCCGCGTGCCTCCTCGTGCCCGCCCACCATTCTTCTCGAGACGCCAAACGGGACAGGCGGCGCCGCCTCTGTCGGCTGCTACGTGTGGAATGGACGGAGGAAAACAAACCACGACATGGAAACGATGATGAATTTCATTTCTAAACATATACTCTTAATTTTTTTAATTACTATTGAACATGAAATATAACATTACAATTACAATTGTTAAACAAGACGAATTTATCAATCGATTGTAGATGCAAATCATCACCAATCTCTATTCAGATAATATAATCACCCATTTCGGGGAATCGAACCTGTGACCTCATGGTTACGGGGTGTCTCAGCTTGCTACTCGGTTACAAACGCTTTGACAAAATGTTACAGCCGGGACTAACACGGAAACGATGATGAAGAACGAATGGAAGGGAGAAATGAAACGTGGCCCAATTCCGGCCATGCCTCCGCCTATTCCGTCGATGTTACCCTATAAATAGGGGCCTTAAGGTTTTAGGCTCCTCACACCACTTTATCTGCTCTCTTTCTCATTCCGGTTCTCTTCTCTCTTTCGATTTCTGCCCATTTCCCCATTTTCCGGCTAAACCCGCCACCCATCGCCGCCCAACTCCGGCCAACTTTCGACCACCTACCACCAACTGCCGAACACCCCCAAACCCGGATAGTGTCGTTCATTCGACCGAATCCCGGTAAAATTCTCTCGATCGAATTCGATAAAAGTCGAATAAACGAACGAGGAATTAGTTTAATATTATTATTTGCCGCGCCGCTCGCC
>JAYMSP010001481.1:0-31640 GCA_036897095.1 Plantago elongata | reverse complement strand
AGAACCACTTAGACTTAACACTCTTCCTGTGGGAATCCATTTCTGAATGAATTTCTTAGGAGTAGGTTTTTGTCTATTTGGAACATAATGATGAACCTTAGAATCATCAAATCTCAAATCGATTTTCCTTCTTGGTGTGTTCCTTGGTGTTCCTCGTGGTGGCTTCAGAGTCTTGTTAGGTTTCTGAGATTGCTTTTCCGCAAGTTATGTCATCCTGGCCAAGTTCCTTCTAGCCATGGCATTCAGATTTTCAGTGGCTTGCGATTGCTTCCACTTCTGATTATTTCTATAAGCAATTCTAGTTTTCCACCATCGCTCTTGTCCTTCCTCATATTGTTGCATTAGGACCTTCCCGATAGCACGATAGACAATACCATTTCGAGCACCACTGGCTTTCTGAACACGACTTTCAGTAGCCTCACCAGTTTCCGCATCATCCTTATATCCATAGAATGGTACAGTAGGAAATAAACCCAAACAAGTGATGCTTCCCTTCCTAGTGATACAACATTGTGGATGATCACAAGTTAAAGGATTATGTTTCTTTTCATAAACATGTTCCACATGTTTCTTTGGGACTTGTTGTTCCTTCAAAGGTTTGCTAGCAACTGCTTTACCTTTTTCAAGAACCTTATCTTTCTGACCAATGCTATAGGCTTCTTTGGAACCTTTCTGTTGACTTTTCACAGAGGTCAACCTTCCATCACTTTTTTTCAGAGGAGTGGAAATACTTGATTGGGCATCAAGTCCAATTCCTCCTTTCTCATAAGGGTCTCTCACATATGATTGAACCTCCATGAGAGTGTTACTAGCTTTGACAAATGATTTGAAAGATACCTCTTTCTTTTTGAGTTCTCATTTTCAGAAAGAAGTTTCTTCAATTTCTCATTTAGCTCATTCAAGGCTAGTTCATGAGAATTTTCATTCTCAGATATCTGGGATTTTAGATATGCTATTTCAGCGTCTTGAATCACAGATACCTTGGTCAAATTAGAAATCTCTTTTTCAAGAGTTTCTATGCATTCTTCCAGAACTTTGGTTTTTGACTCGGCAACCAAAAATTCTTTCTCATATCGATCAAGTTCACTCTTGACCAATTCCAAATTCTTAATTTCATCATCATCACTTTCATAATACAAGAATTGTGATGTGTTTATTACCTCATCAGCCATAAGTCATTCTTCAATGTTAGAGATGTCAGGACCTACTATCTCAGCAACTCTGCGCAAATCTTCTGTAGGCCAAAGTCGATAAAATCGTGAGTTATCCCGCACAATTCTGGTGATGGTAATTTTGAGTCTTCTGAATCCTCACTTTCAAAATCTGACTCAATATCCAGAGCATCAAGTTGAATTTGATTCTTCTTTCTCTCTTCAGTGAGTAATGCCCTATGAGTTCTCTTGAATGTTCTTCTCTCATTTTTGTCACCCGTCTTAAATTTGCTAAAAGCAAGACAATCACGTTTGAAGTGACTGGGTATCTGACAATAGAAGTAGATATAATTCCCAACTTCAGCAACTTCAGTACTAACGGCTTTCTGAGCAGGATTGTTCAGAGAGTTGTTCATTTGGATATCCTTGTACTGATGGTAGTTTAGGCCGAGATGCTTTTTGAGATTCTCTTTTCTTTTCTCCTTTCAATTTCTTGACTCACATATTTCTTCATGTCATGCACTGCAAGAGCATTTTCTTCAGACACTTCCTTTGTAATCTTCTTTTCAGAGATACCTTGGGTAACTAGAGCAACACTTTGCAACTTTTCAGCTGCAGCCAATCCTCGTTGGGTTGTCTCATAGTTTTCAGTGGCCAAATGTAAAAAGAGTTCAACTGGAGTGATTTGGGGAATTTCCTAGTTGAAATAGAAGTACTGGGTATACTCCCAATACTGGTTCAAGCTTATGACGATGGTTTTCACATTCTCATAATTTGAATATCTGTCACTTTCTCCAAGTGCATCCATATCACTCATGAGAGTAGTAAATCGAAAATTAAGTTCTTCCAGAGTTTCAGTGGGACCCTGTTTGAAGTTTTGGAATTTCAACTTTAGAACTTCGAACTTATTTTCCTTGGTTTTCTCAGTTCCAGCATAGATTTCTTCAATCAATTGCCATGCAATTTTTGTCGTCTTTGCACACCACAGTTTGCACTGTGTATGCTCAAGTGTCGATCGAATGATGATGTTACGAGCTTGACCATCCAACCTGTGTCTCTTGGCATCTTCCTATGTCTAGAGTTCACGAGGTTTGTCTTCGTACTCAACTTGTCCAGCAGCAGCACGACCACTATCACTAGTGGAAGTGTCACTACCTTCAACATCAATATTTCTCTGACCATCAAATACTCCAATCACGTGCTTGAGCTGTCTAATTTTGATTTGTCCTTCCTTGATGACATAGATCATCTCATTCACTGATTGCTTCAAGATGCAGCATCATGTTGTTCTTCCATTTCTCGTAATTTTTTGGTTTAAGAACCGGAGCATCACTCAGAGACATATCTGCACACTTAACACACAATTAAAATGTCCTCGAAAAGCAATAAAAACTTTACCTATATGTGGGATCAAGGTTCAATGCAGAAGGCTTGGGAACTTCCTGCTCTGATACCACTTGTTGGTCCAGATAACGACAAAGGAAAAGACTAGAGGGGGGGGGGCGTGAATAGGCTTTTAAAACTCTCATCGATAAACAGTCTTTCTTAGAAACTGGGAGATTTCAGATACTTAGATTCAGAGAGCGGAAGACTTTAAGCGATAGATAAACATTTTTTTGCTTAGCATTAATAATGTGTGTGTGATGCTGGAAAGTAAGTACAATAAAGTAGATAACACATCAGTTTATGGTGGTATCTAAAGGTGGCGTAATCCTCCAACTAATCCACTTCGGCTTTTCTGAGACCTGAAATTCACTAGAACAGACAATTGAGTTCACCTTACAATAAGTCCTATTCTAAGGCTGGAAAAGAAGTCTTAATAAGTCCTATTTTGGGCAAAGACTAGAGGTTTTGGTGAGAAATCCTTATCAAAGGCTGGAAAAGAAGTCTTAATAAAATCCGTGCTTCAAGCTATATATACTTTTGTCATGGGATGTTTCAAGTTACCAGAATAACTTCTTCATGAACTTGAATCAATTATTGCTAAATTTTGGTGGAAAGAAGGAATGGAAAGAAAGATACATTGGGTGAATTGGGATGCGTTGTGTGATAGTAAGAGGGATGTTTTGAGTTGCGATTACTCTGTGTTTATCTGTTAACAGTTGTAGTATCATGTATTGAATTGCTATTACTCTATGTTTATCTGTTAACAGTTGTAGTATCATGTTTTGAGTTGCGATTACTCTGTGTTTATCTATTAACAGTTATAGTATCGTGTTTTGAGCTGCAACTACTCTGTGTTTACCTTGATGTATCTGTAGTTGTTTCTAGAACAGTGATAGCATTATGTTTGAGCTACTTTTGTTCATTAAGCATTCTCGAACCTATCTGCTCACGAAGAATTTGTTATGTATCTGTTTTCGTTTGTAAAACTATGATGACATGATGTTTTTGTTGTTTTTGTTTGGTGTTTATCTATTGACAATGATAATAGTATCATGTTTTGAGCTGCAATTACTCTGTGTTTACCTTGATGTATCTGTTTGTATTTGTAGAACAATGATAGCATTATGTTTGAGATGTGTTTGTTCTCCGCTATGTTGGTATGATGGACTACTTCACGTAGTGTTCTCCGGCCTATGTGCTCTTCTTGAAACATGTCATTGGTTAAGTTAAAAATCTGATTTAAGTACATATAAAGTGCTTCGAAGTGCCTTGTTAAGCATCAAACACGAAGAAATTTCATGTGGTGTGTCATTTAGTGAGAAAAAAATAGCATCTCTGTTGATTGATGAATGTAATATTGTCTATTGTATGTGATGAATTCAACAGGTATGGCCTACCTTTCGTGTCGCCGAACAACCAGTTAGTATCATTTATAAATGGATTTGGAGCTCTGTTTGAGTCAGTTTATGTAGTAATCTTCCTTATATATGCCACATGGAAGGAGAGGCGGAGGATAGGGACACTACTTGGTATTCTCCTCATAATCTTCGCTGCAATTGCATCAGTTTCTACCTTTGCTCTCCATGGCCATGACAGGAAGACTATATGCGGCACTGCAGCAGCTGTCGCATCCATCATTATCCATGCTTCACCTTTGATGGCAGCCTTCGTAAGTCTCTCGCCTTGGTAAAATACGCATGTAGACATAGAAGTGAATTGAGTTCTTAGAGTAAATATAATTAATTCAAGATTCTTAACTAGTTTATTTCAAGGCAAAAGAGTTGTGTTTTTTGATCATGTAGTTAAAATTATAGAACAGGAAATTAGAAAAGATATTGAATAGGGAAGTATTCAAGTAGCACAACTGAAGCCCATGCCTTCATTCAGTGATTGTTTGTACTTCATAAATCCTTTCTAATGAGTTGTTTGCAGGCAAAGTGCATTGAGACTAGCACAGTGGAATATGACATGCCATTCAATCCATCATTTTTCAGATGCTTGAGCAACACTTGCTGGCTCATCTATGGAATTCCTGCAAAAGACAACTATCTTGTTGTAAGTGCATTCTCTATCTAAAAACACCTGAAATAAGATACAAAGTAATGAGCATGTTCACCAACCTAATCGAGTTGTTCTTGTTTCCTTTCTTTTTACAGATTTCCAATGTAATTAGCTGGTTTGGGTGCAATTCAGCTATTGATATATGCAATCTTCCACTTTTGCAAAGCCCAACCACAAGTTCTCAATTCTGCTGTTGAATCGCTTCTGGAACAACGAAATCCCGGTACTGAACTGAATCTGGAACAAGATCCAAGTGCTGCAACGCTTCTGGAACAAGAAAATCCCAGTTTGAACCGAATCTGGAACAAGATCCAAGTGCTACAACGCTTCTGGAACAATAAAATCCCGGTACTGAACCGAATCTGGAACAAGATCCAAGTGCTATAACGCTTCTAGAACAACAAAATCCCTGTACTGAACCAAATCTGGAACAAGATCCAAGTGCTGCAATGCTTCTGGAACAACAAGCTCCTGGTGGAGAAATCTCCAATCTGCAACCTGGGGCTGGCTCAGGAGTTGAAATAGTCTAGCCCCAAAAGTGTGTTGCCTTATAAACTCATGTTAAATCTAGACAACACTAGCTCTCTGATGAGGCTTGTTTGGTGCCTACCTGGTTAATGATTTCTTCAATTCCAATTGTTGTTGATGAAGCCCTTATGTGCTCTTCTAGTATATACCTTCAATGTGCCTGAATATCAAGTGATGGGACTTGGTATAATAGTCTTTTCGAAGAAGGATCAAGTATGTGTATCCTATAAAATGTTTTACTTGTTTATGGAATTGTGAAAGTCTTTTGATAAAGCATGGATTATGTGTACGTACGTTTATGCTCATCAATATGCCTATGAATTCTGTGAACCCTTTTGGAGGTATTGTTGTGCTTTTGGAGATCTATGTTATGTTATTGTGGACCCTTATATGTTAAGGGGTTTGTGGACCCGTATGTGTTATGGGGTAATTGTGGACCCCATGTGTTGGTGTATATATTATGTGGAGCCGACCTCTGTGCCACCGGACTCACACTAGTGGTCGTAGTGTATATTTAATTCGAGCTAAATTGAATTGTGTATTGTGACATATGTTCCATGCTAAGAAAATGATTTTTTTTATTAAATTTAAGATATATACATGTATGCAAACTTTTCTATATGTACTTGATCCGGGTAAAAGTGTCAGGAGCTCACCCTTACACCTCGTTTCAGATGTTTAGCGAAGTGTATGTGGATCAACGTATCTAGGAGTCGGTTCGGATAATCGAGTGGAGTTCTGAGAGTTGCGTATTCTTTGTATAGAAGATTAGTAGTTGTTTTGTTGAGGTTTTAGAATGTAAATTCTTGTATCTATTGTATTTGTATTTTAGACGCTCTGTATTACCTTTAAAACTATTTAAAACTGTTTTGTAAAGTAAAAGTAGGTTTCATCTTGGTGTGAGCTCATGGCACGATAGATGGCTGGTCGCACCAAATTATTTTTGTTTTGAGGCGTGACAATGGCGTATTTTGCAAAATCCGAATTATCTAAGTCGGGTTTTAAAAGCAAAATATTTTTCACATATAGTGTTCTTGATGATAAACCAAATGCCAATGCTTATTTTACATGGAAGTCTATTTGTGGTACAATTGATATGATCAAACAATGAATTCAGTGGCGTTTGGGCAATGGTGAAAATATTCGTATATGGGGAGATTCGTGGATACCGAGAGAGAGTTCATTTCGGCCAATAACTCCAAATTTTATAACTTAGATGATACAATTGTCTCCTCTTTGATTGATATAGATTCAAACTCCTGGAATGTAACTCTAATTCACACACTCTTTTGGGAAGATGATGCTCAACACATCTTACAAATTCCAGTTCCTGGAATTCAATTGTCTAATACTCAAGTATGGCATGAGACAAACTCGTGATTTTATTCGGTAAGATCAACTTATCACTTGATTAAAAAACTGAAGAAATCCAAGGCACGACTTCTTGCTCCCAGCACGAGCATCACACCAGAGGTTTTGGACTGGTCGTTCATTTGGAAAGTTCATTTACAAAACAAGACTAAGGTCTTTATGTGGCGTCTAATGGGAATGGTTTACCGTTAACTGTTAACCTGGTTCGACGGAAACTTATTCAACAATCAGTCTGTCCTCTTTGCGGCGACAATGAAGAATTAACACTTCATTTATTTCTTCACTGCCATTTTATGCGCTTAATATGGGCTATGTCTGACATTCCTTATCACTATATTTTTCATAATGTCGATACAATTTGGGATTGGTCAATAGGTTCACAAAATTACAAATAAGAATCAATTCGTCAAGATTACTTGTCTATGTTGGTGCATCTGGTTTCAGAGAAACAGAGTGGTTCACGGTGGTACAATCTCTGATCCTCGTGAAGCCGTTCGATTTATTGTGCAGTACATCTCGAATTATAAGAAAGCCAAGGTTTTATTCACTATGTTTGTACATGTTGCCGGTCCGTCATAATGGATTCCTCCACTAGAAGATTTCGTAAAGGTGAACATTGATGCAACTATGTGCAATTCACCTGAGATCAGTAGGTATATGAATTGTTGCTCGTGATTCTCAAGGAGCTGTCCTTGCTTGGTGTAATAGGAATTTTGCACACATTAATCAACCAGCTGTAGCTGAAACTTTGGCTATTGTGGAAGGAATTAAATTTGCAATCTAATATGGGATGGACAAAACTGAAAGTTGAAGGACATAATGTTTAAGCAGTTTCTGCTTTTCAGAAACGTACTGAAAATCTATCTAGTGCTGATATATATGTTCAAGATGGCGTGGCTTTGTTATCCTTTTTTTCCTCAATTGAGTTTGTTCATGTTAGGAGGAATGAGAACTATTTAGCACATAGACTAGCCAAAGATGTTTCTATTGATTGTAATGGAACTTTGACTTTGCCATTCTGATTTCTTGTATTATGTAACATTCGATGCTTCAGCTTTTCAATGAATGCAATCTTATTCTAAAAAAAAAAAAGTAAAATCAAATTATACTATAATTTCCAAGATAATCTCATTCTACATTTTTTTATATGACTTGGGATTAATTTATATTTGTTGTTGATGTTCTCGTGTAAAATCAACTTACTAAGTTTTTCATGAAATTTTAATGAAGTTGTCACATTCACATACAATTACTTCATTCTAGTTTGAATGTAAAAGTAAAAATCGATTGTAATTTTATTGATGTTGTGTAATTTCCTTCATTTTTAGTAATGTATGAATTATGTATGATATATATAATTAGGTCGATTTGTAGAGGATGCAAATCAATGGAGGGAGGCAATTCAGATATATCATTCTTATTAAAAAAAATAAAGTCGGCTAGACGACTTCTATTCCAGGTGAAGAGTAAGACTAGTAGGTTGAACTAAAGTGCCATTCGATTAACACATCTACTGAATTTTAAGTTTGTTTATGATGAACAACTTTATGTGAGAATATAGACTTGAATAGTAACATAACTAATTAACCCTTAAAAACTTAAAGAACACACGAGAGTAAGTAATTTTTGCAGCTAGTTGATGAACAAAATAAATACTTTAACACATAATTGATTCCAAGGTACTTTGAGCTAAAGTAACATTGAATAAAACTTTCGCTTCCATCACCCTTCATCATATCTTGTCATGTATAACCTAGGATCCACAATATTCTACTTTTTTTAATCTTCAAACCTACGAAATTAATCGGAGAGTTATTCGTTCTCATCATAAACTCCAGTTAAGAGCTTGTAGCTAGGTTTCCTAGATTTGACGTCATTTTTTGTAAGGGAACAAGATTTGACACTATTCACATATTTAGAAATGCATATAATACGGTATAAAATTAAATATATAATATCTATTAGTAAACTTTTTAACGTTAATCTGGCCTCTCCGAAATACATTAAAAACTCCATACAGTCATATTCTCTGGACCGGAAAAAAATATTCCTATAGGGAGTTTATTCCTAATGAGCGGTTTGTACTAAAAAATATCTTTTTCACGAAAAAATAATGTACATAATTCAAGTGTTATATTATTGAATAAAATTACTAAATACTAACTTTTATGGTAAAAATTAACATATGTTTTGAACATATATACATATATTTAGAAACAAGAAGCGAAGTGTGATAATCTTGAAGATGATAGTAAAAAGCAGCAAAATTTCATGTTAAGAAATTTTGAACTTACTTGAAAAGTTAGAGATGTTTTGGGTACAACAAAAGAATTCATATATAGATGAACTACTACTTACACGGAAACTAAAAGATAGACGTACCACTCAAAAGTTCAAATTGCTATTTTAAAGTTTAAACAACTATAACTAATTATATTATATTTTAAATGTCATTTAATGGAAATTATATACATACAGATAAATATTATTGAATATTATGTCATTTATTACTATATGGAGGTATAATCAATTAAGATGGGATCAAAGAAAGTCATAAAATATGATATTATTACTATACGGAGGTATAATCAATTAAAATGAGATCAAAGAAAGTTATAAAATATGATAATGTGGATTTATTTTTATAATTAATTCCGAATTGAAACCTATTGGTCGAGGAAGGAATGAATGAAGCCTACAGATTCCATTGGTCGCAATGGGCCCATAGTCGCCACGTATCCATCGTTTCCATGATTAGACTACACACCCCAATCAATAATTGCCACCCTGCTGCATCTCAGATCAAACTCGGTCACAGAGTCACAGCCATGATCCTTTCTCCTTCGATTCCTCCCAAACCCCCATTTTCAAACCCTCATTAACCCTAACCCTAATTCCATCCCATGGCGATCGTAACCGGCGACCAATACCTCGAATCACTCGTCAAATTCGTCGAAACTCAAGCGGAGAAACTCATCGAAGGCTCTTCGGTTCTCAAACTCAACCCCGTTGGTCTCCGATACGTGCAGTCCAGGCTCGAGGCGCTGGCCGAGCTCGAGAGCTTGCTTGCCGGAGCTCCAGTTGATTATTTGCGTGCTTACGTCTCCGATTTGGGCGATCACCGCGCGCTTGAGCAGCTCAGGAGGATTCTCAGGCTTATTCCTTCCTTGAAGCTGGTTTCGGTGCTGCCGTCTCCGGCGAGGGATCCTACGCCTTTGTTTCTCTTGCCGTTTGGGAACTTGAAGGTTTTGGAGCTCAGAGGGTGTGATTTGTCATCTTCGCAAGCGAAAGGGTTGTTGGAGCTCAGCTTTACGCTTGAGAAGTTGATCTGTCATAACTCTACTGTGAGTAGTTTGTTGATTTTGATTTCAATTTACCTTGTGTGGAAATGATGAATGTGTTTATTTTCCATTTGGTGTAGTTGTTGTACTTAAAATGGAGGAATTTAGAAGTATATGTTATAGTAAGAACTGTCTTATCTGGTTGAAGAGTATTGATTGATTCATTCTACTCTTAGTTTCCGTTTTCTCATCATTCCAACATTCACATATTACGCTGGGGAAGCTGAAATGTCAGCACTCCAAGTCACTAGTCCCTAATTGTTTGTCTTATTAACAGATATTTGTTGTTTCAACAAATGTCGTTTGTCGTGCCCTCTGTTTGTCTTTAAACTTATGTCCTTTGTCGTATTGAAGAGGAATAGTTTTTGTTTTAAAATGATGAGTATATTGTTTTCAGTTTGGTCCAGTTGTTGTAGGAAATGGAGAATTTAGATATGATATAGTAGGAATTTCTAGTCGAGGAATAGTGGTTGATTGATGCTCCTAAATATCACTTTTTCTCATTTTTGTGCTTGCCCCCCCTCCCATCAGTGCAATTCATACATGTGATTTTGGATATGGCATGGTAAGAAATGTCTACCTGTCCAGTTGAGGATTTTTCGTTGATTGATGATCTGGACGTATGACTCATTCTCTTTCTTCTGTTCTTATTTCCGCCTTTCTAAATTCATGCATGGGAAGCTAGCAATGGTGATTTACTGTTGATTGTCAGCTCTTATGCTTCTTTATTGACAATTAACATTTTCATTCTTCTCCTTTGCGATCTGTGTAGGATGCACTGCGGCATGTTTTTGTCAGTAGAATTGCTGAAATAAAGGACTCACCGCAGTGGAACCGGTTGTCCTTTGTTTCGTGCGCATTGAATGGACTAGTTCTCATGGATGAGTCCTTGCAGCTACTTCCGGTTGTTGAAACCCTTGATCTTAGTAGGAACAAGTTTGCAAAGGTTGATAATCTCCGCAAATGCATCAAGCTGAAGCACCTTGATCTGGGATTTAATAGCTTGCGAAATATTGTGTCATTAAGTCAGGTAACCTAATAAATATTGCAAAATATTGTATCTTTAAGAGGTTAGAAATTTTACTGAGCTCTGCAAGTAATTCGTGTTTCCGTATCATTTGCACCCGTTCGGAATACTGTTGTATTTTATGGGGATCTGACAGCGTAATTTGTAGGTTATAGATACTTTCATTAAGTTAGGTGAATAGAGTTGTTAGGTTTAGGGCCTCTTAGAAGAGCACGTGGGCAGTCGAAGAAGACTTGGTTAGAAGTTACACGTATAGATATTGAAGCAAAGGAAATAAATGACTGTTTAATAAGAGAGATATATACTTGGAGAAGTCTGATTGCTTCACATGATACGGCATGACTATTATTGGTTCATGTAGTCTACCCCATTTTTATTGGTATAAAAGGCTTAGCTGGTTTGGTTGGTTTTATAGATATGTCCATTAAATTATCGCGATGTCAACTTGAAGTAGAGATGTGCAATGGTAGTCACTAGTCAGGTAAAAATATGTTTCTTAAACCTCCATTATAAGAGTAACAACTAACAAAACTTTTCAGTCTATCTGTATCAAATCTTGGACTTCTTAAATTGTATTACTTTAAACATTTTAAATTGTACTTCCTCCGTCCCGTCCTAAGCTTCCCACTTTGCCATTTTTGTTGTCCCGATTAAAGCTTCCCATTTCCATTTGTATCCATTTTTAGTCCAACTTTAACATTAGAATATTTCTACAATAGCTCAAAATTACATCTCATGCCACTTGGTTATAAACAAAAGTACTCTTGTCTCATTATTTTATGAAAAAGTACTCTTGTCTTATTTTGTGAACCCAAAAAGTGTTGGGGAAGCTTAGGACGGGACGGAGGAAGTATTACTGACGGCCTGTTTTGGACAGTTATAATATTATTAATCTCCAATTTCGGACAACCTTTGGTTAGGTCCATATACTTTGTTTATCACTTGGTTTAAGAGCTAAGATCTTCGAGTTCATGTTAGCTTATAAATTCTTTGCTAGTCTGTGAGTATAGAAGAGTCCCTAGTTAATCTTGTTAGATAGGGAAAGCAGAAGAAGACATCGATGAGAGATTCACAGCACTTGTGTTCTGCATGCATTAAAGTGTGCAGACCAATTGGAATCGTTGGCTGCCATAGTTTGCTATTTAGGTTTTCCTTACACTATTCTCATCTTCTCTGATACCCTTGACTTAAGAAAGAGTCAGCAAGGCTGCAAAGCGCCTATTAATACCCAATGTGACCTCAAAAGTGAAATAAAAAGCTATAATTTTGTCGATCCTAAATTAAAGTACATCAAAGAATGATGTGACTTCTCTGCAGACATGTTATGATGATACTTGTTTTGCATCATGAGAAAAATAATGAAATGCCGGGTACTTCATAGTTAAAGATTTTATTGGTTCAGTGAATCATGCTGCTGTCTACTTAGATGCACTACCTGACCATCCAATGACCAAGCTAGTTTATACTCGGCGCCCAGCGGCAGCCCACATGATTTTTTGTCAATATGGCTTGCGAGCCATCCGACACCTTAGTGCTGCCTGCATCCAAGTCACCCATTTAACATCCTCTGTTCTAAAACAGAGATTCAATAGCTTAGCTGCTTGTGTGTCCCTAAGTTGACGGTGCCTGAGTTTTGTACTTTTTTATGACTTGTCCAAGATAGGTACCTCATGAGTTATGACACGTTGCATCATAATTGAACAATATGTGTCACGTTGCAAAATACAAAGTTATATTGGAGAGAAGTGTAAATACGGTATCCTTTGGTTAATCCCAAGTAAATAGAACTCGAAAATTTGCCAATATTAACTCAAAAAGTTGCCAGTTTTCATGAAATATTGATAGATCATCCATTTGATTAAAATATTCTGAACTTCTTTACAAAACATGGCCATCCACGGAATTCGAAGTGCAATGTAGAACCTTTCTTTCTTCTTTTAATTTTATTATAGTATACTCCCTCCGCCCTGGACTCAACTTCTCATTGGTTCCGGTACAGGTTTTAAGAAAAGAATAGATAAAGTAGGAGAGATGAGAATAAAGTAGGAAAGAGAGGGGATATAGTATATGATAGAGTGTGAACCGTTGTTAAATAAAGTAGTATAGGTAGTATTATTATAATGATAGTGGGGTATAACTCTCCAAATTAAGAAGGGGAAGTTGCGTTTGGAACGGCCAATAAGTGAAAGCGGGAAGTTGAGTTTGGGACGGAGGGAGTATATATGTTTGATTTATTGCTGGTGTTGTTTCTGAGAAGTGTCATATGAATTGTTTTGTTAGATTCTTAATTGTCTCCATATGCAAACCTCTGCGTTTCAAATGCAATTTTGATTTCCGACAATATCTATGTTTTATTTCATGAAGTTCTGTTAATGTTACTCATTTTGGGATATTGGGGAAACTCTCTGAAACTTTTCGTTCTGAGTCATTCGTAGTAATTGCAGATTTCAGGAGAATAATTAAATCAAGTAACGCTTACCGCATATAGCGTAATACCTTAAAATTTATGAGAGTTAAAAGTTGGATACTGGGCCAGGTTGATTAAGATCTAGATTTAAGACTAATCTTCCAACTGGAACAAAGCCCATGGATACGAAGAAAACATAGAGGAGAAATTAAGGAAAAGAAGAAAGAATAAAGATGACCATCTCCACCCCTTTCTTTCTTTCGTCCATAATCAGGCGAGTGAAGCTTTAGGAATTACTTTGTATGCTTGAAATCATTCTCTAGTATCCAAGTTCGTATGACTTGTGTAATAAAGTTAGGTTAATGCTAAACCCTTAATTTTTTGGTAAGATTGTCACATGGAAATACAATACGAGCAACTTGTGTTGCAGCGCTGAATGATGCCAGCTTTGTTAAGTATCAAAATGATCTGTTGCAGTTTTTCCAGAACTGTTACTAGCAAGTATCCATAGTTTAAAGGTGGTTATTTAAATATTGCTGTGTGTTCACCACCAGAATTCTCTATATTAATTATGTTATTGTTAGCACATATATGTTTTGTCATGAGCCTTCTGCTACCCAATGATAGTATCAGCATCTGTAGCGGACCTCAAAAAATCTCCCCCCCAAATTAGCGTATAATTCCTCCTATATAATCTTTACACCCTCTTCATAGACAAGTTAAATTGTCCTATATTACATATCAAATCAAATCCCCCATCTCATATTAAAAATTAGTTAATAAAAAAATTAATTATAAAGGTTTTGGTGCACATCATTAGAAATGTGAATCCTTCTGGTGAAAAAAAATAATACTGAAATTAGTTCAGGGCTTTATTTTTGTGTGCGCATATATAATGATCCCCTAAACATTTTTCATAACTTTTGGTCAGCCGAGTACAGTATAGGGTTTTGGTTTTCTGATGTATTAGTGATTGCTTTACATTTTTTGTATCAATTAAGTATTTGAAAGTTCTGAACAAACTATTACAAGTGCTCTAATAAAATAGAGAAATGGGGACGTGTGGCAATTTACTCGAATAAGTTTAGAAATGTTAGCCAGCTGTAATTAATTAAGAATGTGATTATTTTGTAATGCCTTGATCATGAAAAGAAAACGAATGAATTCTGTAAATTCTTAATAAAAAATTAGTGTTGGTAGGTGCTTCAGGTGAATTATTACCGTCAGTAGAAACATGACTTGTATGAAAGTGTGAATCAATCAAGAAAATCGAGAAGAAAACTTTTCAAAGATGGTATTATGATTGGCTAAGTCAGTTTCTTATGCCAGAGCTAATGTATACTTGCAGAATGAATAATACATTCCTCTCTGGATGATTAACATATGGACATACTCCCCCTTCCATTAATATCTTCCCAAGTAGATACTTTAATCTAGCAAGATTGATTTAAAAATTGTTCGGTATATTATACATTTATACTATATATTTTTTGATACATTGGTAAGTGAGTGATAATGTATGAAAGATGGGATAAAGTAGGAAGGAGAAATAATAAAAAATTGTTAGGAATAACTATGTTCCTTTTACTGGTTTGGAGTGCCAAAAAAGGGAAGTTTAAGTTTAGACAATTCCCAGCAATGATGGCCATGTTGAGTCCATTAACACACATTTTTTTGCTGTCGTTTACTTTCGTGAGACATTCTTAGCAGTAGATAACATATTTAA
Source organism: Plantago elongata (assembly GCA_036897095.1). Lineage (NCBI taxonomy): Eukaryota > Viridiplantae > Streptophyta > Magnoliopsida > Lamiales > Plantaginaceae > Plantago > Plantago elongata. The sequence goes on along the minus strand of JAYMSP010001481.1, from coordinate 16,642 downwards.
CATAAACTTTACAGAATGTCAAGGATAAACTGAATTCACAAAACAAACCATAACTTTTAAACCCAAAAAACATGATTTTTTAGCATATATGAAATTCCTAAAGTTTCCACTTGCCGGATAATGGAACAAACAAACAAAGGGTGGACCGGTGGAGAATGGCTAGCTTTAATCTTATTTCTTTTTCTTCCCTCTTTACCCACTTTTTCTCATTTGTTTTCTTTCTGAAAAACAGCGACAACAGCTTTTGTTTCAATAAGATTAATCTCCCGACTTCAATGTAAATTCTTACTTGTCTTGGGCTTTTAATTCTATTAGTATAAACTTGAGGTCGTTCGTATGTGTTTCTAGTTCTTTGATAAACAAATCCCGAACAAGTATGTAATGGTGGCTGAAGGGACTGAGCTTGAGACACAGTTGCATGCTTGATGTGCTTAGAATTAAATTTGTGAAAATTCTACATATGCTTCACACATACTTGGCTCTGCAAATATGAAACAGCATGTTCATGACCATCAGATACAATATAAGCGAAACTTAATTATGTCATAAATGATTGAATTACAAAAGCTTTTTCTTCCTTTCTCTTTCAGCACAAAGTCTTGGAAGATGTGTTATCACCGATGTTCTTAATAAAACCTATAATGTTATTGGACATGATTGTAATGTTTGTCCATCTCTTTTAGTGTCTCCATAACACCGTCTCAGGGACGTAGATGTAATTCGTAGTTTATCTGGGGTTTCATATGTAATTCAAATGCTTGTATGTTGCAGGTTATGGAATCATCTCATTCATTAATTTTATGTTTATGCAGGTGTCTTGCCAAATTGTTAAACTTGTGCTGAGGAACAACGCTTTGACAACATTGCATGGGATTGAAAAATTGAAGTCTCTTGAGGGGCTTGATGTCTCTTACAATATTATTTCAAATTTTTCTGAGCTAGAGATCCTTGCTGGTCTTCCATCTCTTCAGAATTTATGGTTGGATGGAAATCCTCTTTGTTGTGCCAGATGGTTTCGAGCCCAAGTGTTTAGCTTCTTTTCAAATCCTGAGGAAGTAAGTTATTGGTTTGCTTGCACTAATCTGTATTTTAGGCTCTGGCTAGTTGGAAGTGAGATAGCATCACCTGAAAATCCAAAAAAAGATAAAGAAACGTCATCAGAAAAGAGACAAATCGAGAGATCAGAATATGTGTGTCACCTGTTACCAGTAACTAACATTGAACTTTCATGTTGCATATGCAATAGGTTTTACTGGACGATGAGAGAATTTCCGCAAGTGAGTTCTGGAAGCGGCAAGTTATAGTTGCAAGCAGGCAGAAGCAGCCTGCTAGCTTTGGATTTTATTCGCCTGTTAGAGACGATACTGATTTGGAAGGCATGATGAACAGAAAAAAGGTAGGTTTCATTGTTACTAAGCTTTGATTCATAGTCGCAATTACAAACCTTATGCAAACAAAATTGCTTTCTTTCATTCTTTAGTAGTTTTGATTTTTTTCATCATATTCTTAGCATCTCTGGTTGTTTTGATTTCAGAAGAGGATATCACGTCTTGTCAGTATCGAGAGTGAAGAACAGAACGCTCTTACAAATTCAGACCAAGATTCTATAACCTGTGATAATGAGTTGCAGAGCAAAGAGGAGAATTGTGTTACAGGCGAGGAAGCAGAAGTAGAGGATTTGATGAAAAGAATTGAATCTATGAAAAGAGAACGCTCTGCCCAATGGTTACGAGAATTCAAAGAATGGATGGAACAGACATCTGAAGATGTTGCTGGCTGTAGTAAACATAGAAACCGTATTTTAAATAACAGTAAAGATATTCAATCAGCAAGTGGGAAACATTACGAGGATCTTGGTGAGAGTTCGCGATATATTTCAGACTCTGTTCAGCATTCTGGGGATGAGAGCAGCACAATAATGCTGGAGTCTGAAACCTCCTTTGCTGATACATCAACGGTTATCAGTGTCCACCGACACTTTGATCAAATTACAGAAGCAGCTTCAAACTTTTCCTGGGGACATGTAGGTGGGTTTCGGTCTGCTGTAAAAGATTTGACCGTGCCTGAGGAAGAACCAAGGTTCTTAAACAGTGAGGGGCATGCACGTCCTGATACCCAAGGCACCGAGTATAATTCATACCCAGTCTTTACTGGGCATAATTCGAATTCCAAGAATGCAATATCCCCTTCATCCATGATTAGTAATATTACTGGTTCGCACACTTCGCTAACTTGCCCAGGATCCCCCCCTCACTACCAAGAGGACATTTTACATAGACGCCAAGACTTGGAAGAAGAATTTCTACAGCTTTCTGTTGAATCATTGTCAGTGGCATCCACTGAGAGCAGTACAAGTTGTGGCGAAGATGATTCTGCAGAACGTGGCCCTTACATGAATCTGATTGATCAAGCTCTTATTGGCAATTTGTGTGGCGGGAGTACGACCAGCTTCCTCCCTGCATCTTCTCAAGAAAATACTGACAATATATATGATGAAGGGAGCCTTTGTACAACTGAAGGTAGAAAATATGAAGTCTCATCACATACTGGCAGAGATAGCTTTATAGATGCCCTCCAAACCTACGAGTTTCCTGATGGTCTGAATGGAGAAACTGATCGGCTGGAGAATAAAAGATATCGAAGGAAACCTAGGAGAAGAATGATATGTTTACCAGAGGAGGAAGTTCATGGTGACACTGATACGACACAGAAGACCAGTGATAACCTGCAAAACACAAGTCATATGGAGTATCAAGGAAATGGAATCTGCTGCCCAGGTGGCCTGTGGGAATCCATTACAGCAGAAGAAAATGAGAACATTGAACGTCACAACACACATTGCAGTGGAAGTAATTCCGGTATCAAATCGACCATTGATGGAAAAGATGGGATTATTGAGACTTTACTCAACTTAAATGTGGCTGGTTCTGGGGTAAATGACAATTATAATATTGCGTGTAATTGCCATGTCCAGAATAAATCAGATTATAATGAGAAGTGATGTTTGCTTGTGAGAAATCTTGTGACCCGCGACTGCTAGGTGTATATCATGTTGATATTCTGCTCCTAGGATTGTACATAGTATTGTGTTTTGAAATGCATGCCTGGTTTTGATTTCACTGGTCCATGTTGCAATGTACTAGTAAGGCTTCGGCCTGATCTTGTTTGCCCTTATACAATGCACAGCTTATTTTATTTCTTCTTGGTGCCGAGAGTCGGTTCACGTAGGAATAGGCGTATTGGTTCGCGTAAGAGTGTACATAAAGTACCAAAAGGGATTATTCATGTTCAAGTAAGTTTCAATAATACAAAACAGGTGTAAAGGGTCGTGGGTAATATAGTTATTCTTCATTTCTACTTGAGCGTGCTGAATTTGAATATGCAATTAGATAGAACTAAGAGTTTGAGTGATGCAAAATTGAAGTTCGATGAGCCACTAGAAGAGGCAAAGTCGAACTTGAATGATTTCAAAGGGTAGTCCAAGAGGTAAAACTTATATTGGATGAAGTTGAAAGAGTAGTTTACGAGGAACAATTGAAGTTGGATGTGGCCAAAAACACTACATGTTGGAGATGGGTTTCATAAACGGTTGTCAAACCCAAAGCCCCTATGAGCTCAATCTTAAGCATAACTAGGTCGAGGCTTGAATCTATATTTTTAGATATAATCTAATCAAACTCGAGTAGATAGTGTAGAGATAAGCTTGGTGGAAGTGTCCCACTCTTAAGGAATTACATGGAGACATGGAATAGTGCTACTTTATAAGGTTCTCTGAAATTTACTGAGCTGGACTGAATAAAACTGAATTTAAATATTATATAAAAATTATAATTAAGTTAAATTTCAGTTGAAGATAATAGAGCTTAAGTGCTTGTTAATATAATTCAGAATTATTGGAGAGTAAATTGGTCAAGCTAAGTTAATTTGGATCTAAGGGCTGAGATTATTCTTGTAATTTGGATCGATAAGATTGACCTCCATGATTAACTCAATTAATGGAGTGCTATTGAAGAAAAATCGACAGTTGATTCTTTGTTTATGGTATGAGTATAAGTATAATAAAATGGAAAATTTAATTTGCACGGTAAATAACCGGTTGGAACCATATAAACCGTTAGTAACAATGGTATAAATACCCCACATAAAACACAAACCCTCTTAAATCCACACCACTCAATAATCTTTTCTCTCTACAATCACCCACCAGATGTCTCCTCCAATATTCACCTCCTTTCTCACCGTTGCAGTCCGCTGGTGTAAATGTGATATCGATTGGTAGGCAGTCATACTGAGAATGAAAACGAGGCGGAGAAGTACGTGATAAGCTCGGTTGGTATTATCATGGCGAACAAGCAGCTCATGTCTAACAACGGCTTTGGTGAGTCAGCCTTCTCGATTGCTTCGTCATTTTGGTCTGGTTTGATGGAATAATTTGTATTGAATAGATCTTCCATTGAAATTAGAAAGAGGATAAAGATAAGAGAAGGAGTAAGACGAGAGATTAGTCTGCTAAAACTGTATCTAAATTCTGAAGCACTCATTGTTATTAAGATTATTATTAAATGATTAGAGAGCTGTTGAAGCCAAATAACACTTGTTAGATCGACACGACATACACCAATTCCTTCTGTCTTATCTTGCCTTAGTTTCACTTTGCTCTATTAATTGCATGTGGACTAGAAGACTGCTTGTTACTTTGGAAATATTATTAATAATGAAATCAGAGCTTATTGCGATTATTATGATTTTAGTAGATGATATTATAATTTTAAGCATTAAGAGTTACGTTTTAGCTTGTATCAAATGTTTTACGTGAATTATTATTATTATTTTAATACAAATTTACGATATATAATTATAGTTTTAATCAACAGCGTTGGTGCTTTTAACGTTGATGAATTATTTAGGATTTGAGTTTTACAGATGTGTTGTTCTCATTTTAATATTCAATAATATATATTTAAGTATCAATATTACAATTTTAATTTTTATTGTGTTATTTAGCTTTGTTGTAATTATAAAAGTTACTATTACAGTTTTATGATGCACTAATCTTCAATGTTATTGTTGTAACCTTGTGTTAAATTTTATGCATTTTATTAGTTTTAGCACATACATTATGATTTTAGTACCTATTGTTATAGTTTTAAACGTTAACATCGATCTTCCTAATGAAATATTTATGAGTTGATTGTTTGGAAATGTTTTGTTGTAATTTTAAGATGCATGCTATAGTTAAGTCACCGTTATGGTTTTAAGCATCAATTTTAGTTTATGTTGTATATTCATGATTTATTATAGTTTTAAGAGGGAACATTATTGGTTCAAGAGACACTTATATGGTTTTAAGCATCAATTTTACTATTTTTGACATGTTTTGCATATTCCTATTTTATTTTAAGTACAAATGTGATGATTTTAATGATAGTTATTATGATTTTAACTCAACTAAAGAATATTTTAAGCAGGTGATGACGATGGCATCGAGTTTGATGAAAGGCAAGAAGCATTAGTTCACCACCAAGAGTCGAAAAGAAATGCATATTTTAACAACTCAACTTGTATATGTATAAGACTATCAAATGAACATTTGTTGTAAATTTTTTACTATGATAATAAATGTTTAAAAACCTTTAAATGTCTGAATATTTCAAAATTGTAATGACATATGTCTCAATTAGCTTAATTTAGGCTTGTTTATTGATGTTTCAATGGCATTACTTGACTTATTCAATGTTTGTTTAGTGTTACTTAAAATAATAACAGACCGTGATAAAACTATCATGTAACTTCTTAAAACCATCACACGCCTTTTAAAATTAACTAAACTGGATAGAATTATGGTTACATACAATACTTGCCCATTAGAACTATCACATCGTCAAATAAAACAGTAATAAACTAAGTTAAAATTGTAAATGAAAACTTTCAATGTTAACAAATTAAAACCCTAACATAATCTATTAAAATCATGACGAAGTTTCAACAGTTTTATAGAAAATTTCATCGGTCAGACCATTAAAACTATAACACCAAAAAAAATTCGTTTAGAAAAATCTTACCCTTATCTAAGAATTTGACTTGTGGTATATAAAGTCAATTTTGCCCTCGTTTGAATTTCACCCTTTTGATTTGGCCAAAAGCCTTAAGTTACTACTGTCACGTGCGAACCACATGAGGACCTAGATGTAATTGAACTTGATTATATCCGATACTTACTTGTAATAATTCAGTGGTCGTTATGTTCAAAAAAGTAGCCGTTGAAAATGTATTTGTAGTGAATGTTTCCTATTTGAACACAAAAAAAAAACTCTTATTTCATATTTTTACACTCCAACTTTGGTTTCTTGTCTAGATAAGTTATGCATTCATCGAGTGGTGATATTCGTCCTATTTGTAAATCGAATTATATAAAGTAATCGTTTCTATCCGTTCAAAAGTCTGGACCGTACAAGGGAAGGTTTTACTGGTGTTGTCGAAAGCATGGGTTGTCGGAATGGTATCATGAGGAAGAAAATGTGCAAACACAAGTTGGAGAAGATTTCATCCATGCAAAACTGTCATGTGAATTTTTACCAATAGGGCACACAAGGAGAGAACAAGACACGACAGTTCGAAGACAACAAGTGAGTAAAGAGCTACCTATGGAGGAACCTGCTAATACAATCATGCAAAGAAGACAGCAGAAGAGAGTGAACTTAAATGAAGACAAGTGTGGTATAATTAGGCAACTCATTTGCATAAACCTGTTGTTGTTTGCAGTGTACATGTTTGTGCAAATTTGTAAAGCATTCAACTAAAAGTAGTGTAATAGGAAGAACTCTGTATTGAACTTAATTTTCCAATGAAAGTTTCAATACAAATTGAACCATGGAGATGTAATCAAACTGTTTCACCCATGAACTACTCCAATGCAAATTGATCAACAAAAATCAAACCCAAAAACACCATGTCAAATGTATCAACGACTGCAGTTTCATGAAACCAATCAAAAGGTGCATAAACACAAACTATATAGATGCTACTGCAAGTGACTAAGGTGTGGTACCAAACCAAGCTCCAAATCCCCTGCCCCTTGCCGATCCTCCTATTGTACTAGCTCCTCCTCTGCCCCTAGTCCTTCCTCTACCCCTTGTACCAGCTCCTGAAACTCTACCCCTTCCCCTTCCTCTGGCAGTTGTTGTTCTACTAGTTCCTTCATCACCAACATCAGTCCTAGGTCTTTTATCACCAACATTTGGATTTTCTTGGTTTGTTTCCAACACAATCAAACAAACAACTCCTCAGTACAATCAAACCAAAACCTCTCATGCCAAGAAAACCAACCATCCCTCATTGCAATCAAACAATCAATCCTTCAAAACAGTAGAGAAACTAGCAATACAAAGATATAGTTAGTTCATGACTTATAGTAGAGGCTCCAGCTTGGTGTTAAGTGTTAGCTGCTTGTTCTTGATTGGGTTGATCTGCATCAACATTGTTGTTCTACAAATGAAAGCAACATGTAGTACTTGTTCCTATAAATCAAAATCAGAACAAAGCAAAAGAGTAGAACTAGTTAGCTTACCAATCCAGGGCATTTCCTACAATTGTGCCCTCCAACACCACATAAACTGCACTTAGGTGGCCTCTTGTTTTGTTCAAAGGCACCTTAGGCCTCCTGGAACCACCCTGACCACCTTCACTTGGATGTCTAATTCTAGTAACAGCAGGCCTGCCAGGAGCTCTCAATACATCAGGTGGTGAGCACTCTGCAGTAGTCAAATCAATGGACCAAAATGGAACTTGAGGCACATGATAGATCATCACGTCATATGCTTTTATATATGCAGCCTTGGTATGGTTTGCACTCAAATAATTCTCCCTTCATCTCTATTATGGTTGATAGCTACCCAGTCATGTCTACATGGGATCCCACTCAAATCTCACATGTTGCAGTCACAAGACCTACTCTGAAGGTTGACAGCAAAAGTGAATTTGTAATCCTCAACCTCATATATGTGCCCAGCTTCTAAAATGAGTCTGCACCTCCTTGATCGATCCTAGCTCTCATTTAATTTCCTCAACACTAGGTATTACCACTGATGTACATGTGGCTCTCTTCCTCCTCCTTACAGTTACTCTTTGCATCACAAGCCCTACCATAAGAAAACAAGACACAGTTCAGTGGAAAAGTCATGTAATTTTGGATAAGAAACCATGTAGTACTTGTTAGCTTACCTCCATAATGTTAACGATAGAATATCCTCTTACAGGCTCCACCCATGAATTGAAGCATTCACTACAATTGTTGGTACAATGATCAATTTTGGGAGTGGTGTCATAGGCATGCCTGGCCCAAAAGCTTAGAGGAATGTTCATCAGATAGTTATAAGCTGGAACTACACTTACATTGTTAATCTTCTGCATGGCTTTGTTAAAACCATATAAGGTATAGGCAGTGGATGCTTGCTAAAAATACTTCCTAAGATCCACACTTCTCCATTTCAGCTTAAAGTTGTCATAGATGTGCTTAGCACATTTTCTACTGACAACAGTTAGTGTAATCTCTTCAATCACTGGCACTAATCCCTACAAGTTCAATAAAAAAACAGTTAGCGTTTGAATAGTATAAGTTGAAACATTATAAGTTTACAAGTGTACCATATGTCTATATGCCATGAAGTGCCAATGTTTTTCCAAATTCCATGGTCCAACAAAGTTTTCAAGGCACTGAATGAACCAACCCCATGAGTCTTTACGCTCAGACTCTACTATGGCCCAAGCCACAGGAAATATTCCACAATCTGCATCAGTAACAGCACTCAAGAGATGTCCTCCAAATTTGCCCCTTAAGTGACATCCATCAAAGAAAAGAAATTGTTGGAAACCATTAAGAAACCCTCTCTTCATACCCTCTGATCCACAAAACATCCTCTGGAATTGTGGTACTCTACCAATAGCAGGTTTCACAAATAACTCCACGAATGAGCCTACACTTGTTCTTAGTACCATTTGTTTGTACTTTGGTGCCATCTTGTATGCCTCCTCAAGGTTTCCTCCCATTATCTCCTCAGCTTTTATCTTTTCCCTGCAAACCTTCATATAAGGGACAACAATCCCCTACTTCTTATTCACCCATGGCTCTAGCTTTTTTGCACTAATTCCAGGATGCTCCTTCATATGTTCAATCAGTTTGGTAGCCAACCAATTAGTATCTACCTGTTTGGAATCCACCTTCCTTACACACTTGTGTTCACCATTATAAGTCCTAATCATGAATGATGTCTCATCATCCAAAACACATGCATTTACAATAAACATGAAATAGTGAATGTATTAGTCAATCAAAGGCATGTATCATGAAAATCAAGTAAGAGTAGTAGAACTTACAAGCATGCAGCCTCCAAGGGAAACCTTTAGCTGCACATTCTACTGTGTATCTGAAGGTATCATTCTTCTTCCTAGTCATGATGAACCCAACTTTCAGCACATACTCTTTCACCCGCATTCTCAAGTCTTTTACATTACAAAAGACATCTCCGTCTTTAAACTCTTTGTCCCAGTCTTCAATGTTATCTTGGAACTCATCTCATATCCATTTTGCATCACTGATATCACCTTGTTCATCACTTACATAATGAAACTCAGCATCAACATCATTAATCTCAAGCTCGTGTGCATTCTCAGTTTGATGCCCATTCGGATTCTCAGTTTCATGAACATTTTCATTCTCAGATCCATTTTCTTCATGAACATTCTCAGTACCATCTCCAGGTAGCTCATCCTCATCTCCAAGTAGCTCATCCTCATCTCTATCTGAGTCATCATGCAAAACCCTTGTGAAGCCAATTTGCTCTCTTCACTCTCATACATATATTCAGTATTAGGTGCATCATCTTCCCACCCATACAATTCCTTGCCACCATCACTCTCTTCAAGGTTGCCACTCTCATTTACAGTCTCATCAACAAAACTTTCACTCTCTGATTCACTCACTTGCTACCCTATCTCCTTGTAATCTGAACCATCACTATCAGTAGCTTCCCATTCATTTTCATCCATCTTACCTTTCCCCTTATCAACTCCACTAGTAGGCTCCTCTGTTTCTGCATTACCATCACCAAATCCTCATCCACATGCATTTCATCAACAATAGGCTCCTCCGTTTATACCCTACTTGGTTTACCTTTCTCTAACCTACCCCTTTCACCAGTTTCAGTTGCAGCTTGATGTTGTGTCAAAATATCCTCCAACAACTCCTCAAACTCATCATCATTGACCACAAAGTCCTTGCCAACATCTTTCAATGGAGTCATCTCAACAACTCTTGGAATGTAAAGTGTTTGTGGAGTCTGAGGAGTTGGTTCAATTGGCTCACTTGATACATGTGGAGAATTTGGTGGTACAGTGTTCTGAGTATCTTAAGTTATTTGTGGGGGTTCATCATCAACATCACTAGGTCTATGAATTCAAGGGGGTGTTGGGGTTTAGCTTTAGGCTTACAAGACCTAAACAACCTCCTTCTAGGACCAAAAACATACTCTTCAGTCTGATTTTGAGATTTGGTGGGAGGGGGCACATATTCAACATCAATACCAGCATCATATTCAACATTCTTAATAGTTCAAGACCTATCTATAGCTAGAGGCTGAATATATTCAATTTCTAAATATAACTCAACCTCTTTCTTTATCATCTTAAGTTCAAACGTTTTCTTAACATCATGATCACATATAACCTCAAATTGATCAAAAGTATTCTCCGTACGAGCCATCAAACTAAAACATATAGAACCTTGAGGTGGCATATCATCTAACATAATATCATCAACAACTTGCAGAAGTTTTTTGTATGTGTACCTTGAAGAATCGATGTTGGCAATAATGTGTTCATCCTTACCTTTGTGAATCCGAATATTGTATAAAGAATCCATTATTATCACTGAAACAAGCCAAATAACACACAAAGACAAGCTTCGATTAGTTGAAGCTACTGACGCTCAAAAAACCTAGCTTCATAATAAGTCGATTTCCAATACAATCAGACACGAAATTACGGCTTACAATACATATAACAACATGATGAACAGGTCGAATTCAAAAAAAAAAAAAACTTTTTGAAATTCGAATATGAACATTACCGGATTGTTGTGCTCGATTCTTCGCGCAAGTAAGCAAGATGGAACAATTGCAGCTTCGATTGTCAAGAAAAGGTCGATTATGGTGCGAATTTTACTTCTTCAGTGGTGGATTCTACGTTAATGGCGGAGTGGGTAGTTGGAAGAAGAAGACGGAAACATTTTTGGCGGGTAGGGTGGGAATCTTTGGAAATGAAATTTACCTTATGTTAAAGTGAAAACAAGTGGCTAAGGACATGTTTGGATTGTGAATAAGCAGAATATCGAAATAAGCCGGTCAACGGAAATTTGGATTAATGGGCCCAGATGTAATTGATCATCTAAGTGGTAGTCAGATGTGAGAATAGCATCCAAGAGGGGGGTATATGTAATTTTCCGTAAATAATACTTAAATTGTTGAAAAAAAATACATGTATAACTATCATGTAGTAAAGTATTGAGGAAGAGACTAATTTGTAATTTTCTTGTTTATTTAAATAATACTTAAATCTTATGTTTTGTTTTTAAAAAAAAACTACATTTTATTTACTGCTTTTATTTTTTTCTTTAAACCACCTCCCTGAATCGAGTTCTGTCTATTATTGTTGTTAAGTGTCAACTAACAGAGCTCGGTCAACAAAGTCAACTGTTAAAAGTCAACAACCAATTTTTTTTATTTATAGCATCATTTTATTTTATTTTTAATTATTTTGTGAAATATTAATTTCTTCAAATAATTGGGGTCCCAAAGTAAGAATAATAAAACTAATTTACTCTTTTACACCAAATCATACTCCTATACTACTTTTTTTCTAGAAAAACACTCCCTAAACTTTAATAAACCACAAAATAGGCTCACCATCTTCCACCACCTACAACCACCATTTCCACCACCTTGTAGAATTATACTAGTAAATGAAAAGCTTTCGACTTAACGATATTGCCCATGGACTTGCTGATGGTCACCATCTTCGCCTGGGTGTCGAGGTGAGAGGAGAGACGGGAGGTGTTCATCTGCTCGGATCGCTTGTGGATGGAGTTCTCGGCGTAGATTCATGCGTCGTCCATGTTGCCTTTCTCGATCGCTTTTACTATCTTGAGTTTCTCAATCTTCTCCTCCATCTCGCACTTGTGGGTTTGGCATTGGAGGCGCTTGGATGTGAATTTGAGCTCCATGATCTAGTTTATGAGTTTCTTAGTGTTACCCATGACTAATCTGAGAGAATTGAATTGGGGAAGACGATGATGATTTGGAAATTGGCATTGGGGAAGAGAAGACGATGAAAATCGAACAACTTTAATTTGGGATGATGAAGGAAATATCAAAACGGGTGGTTTGGTGGTGGAAATTTGTGGTTTGGTGTGGAAGAAGGTCGTGGAGAAGGTTGATAAAAAATTTTGGATAGTAATTTTTAAGAATTATAATTTTATGGACTAATTTGCAATAACTAATATTTTTTATTCCAAAAAATGATATTCGAATTATTTTTTACAAAAATTATAAAAGTTGTCTTTCTGATAGTTGACTCCGTTAACTAATGGAGCCAACTAGCAGCAGGGAGTTATGTACAAAAGTTTTAAAAATTTAATCTTTTCTAGCGAGAGTTTTCGTAACTGTCCCATTTATTTAAATTTAACATTTAATTTTCTAATATAACTTGTCATAAATTATCCATTATTTTCTCTCCTCTTCTCTATACTCTATCATAACATTACTATCTACTTACTATCATTCCATTATGCTAAAAAAAACATATAATTCACTGTAATACTCATACTCATAACCATAAATTACACAGTACTAGCATTCATTCAAATGATTAAGAGAATTTTTTTTGTATAAATGTAAACTTTCTTCTATTTAATTTTAAGGGGGATTCAAGAGTAGCACGAATGAGTACCTGTAATTTTAAAGCACGAACAACCTGAGTAAAATGTTCTAATTGGTGATGTCAATGGGGCAAAATCTTAAAGCAAGTACTCCGCTCTAACAGCGAGACGATTAATACTAAAGTGTCTACAAATAAAACCAAACACCTAAGACCTGTTTTCGTAACAATACAAACATAATAATTCGAGTTAATAATACATATACATGTATATATACATCTGGTGCTTGCAAAAATTGGTATCACCACCGTGTCCTCTATCAACACCTGAACTAATAGAGATGAAAATAAAAGGGAAGCCACCAAGTTCAATCCTCTGTTAGAAAGAGGACGCCTCAACATTAGCCTTGTTTCCAGCAAGAATGAGCGAGATCTCCAGACCACGGCTGAATGCTTGGTTAAACAGCAGACGTGACTGGAAAGTGGACACAAACGGGAACCAAGACAGGATAGCTATTGGAGCGAAGATAATTATACCCATCCCAGCATCATACATTCGGGCAAACTCCTTCACCGACTCCCAAAGCCCCAGAGTTCTGACAAACTTTTTCCATGTAATTGCCAACTACACAAGTAACGAAGAATTAGGAAGAAGCCATAGCCAAAATCAAAAGAATATACTTTAAATAATAGACTGTCACATTGCAACCTCTCAAATTATATGTATGGGAAATAAAACACCTCTAAATAGATCGGTGAAGAATTGATTAGAATTGAATTTTGAAGTGCAAAGTCTGGATGAGTGTGCTCACTTAAATCTCAAGAAAGGGCAACGAGTAAATTCATGAGATTAACTTACAGATAGAATCAACCATCCAGTTGGAATAAATGCAAGGATGCTAGCAAACAAGTCAGTAACTGATAGCCTTGTGAATAGAACAACCATGCAGACTGCCACAATAAGTCCCAGACCAGTCACGCCTTGCATGAACCGGAGCATTAGCTGAAAATTTGTGGATTTTTTCGGACTAAACGTGAATATCTGAAATAGGATACAGCAAAAAAACAAAGCATTAGCAAGAAAATAATGAGACCACATTAAACAAAATATAAATCACTAAGAAAGTAGACAAACCTTAAATATCATAACTATTCCAACTAGCACAACCCAAGAGAAGCCATAAACCTAGGGAAAGAAAAAGCATCACATTATATGCTGAAATCCAGCTAAAAAGGAAATATGCTCGAATCAGTCACTGCCGCAAAAATCAATATGAAAAAATAAAGCTCCAAAATATGTTAAGACTACTCGACTCAGATTTATAATCCAAAGAAAACGGTGCACCTTTTACTGCCATTGCTAAATGTAGCGCAACGGAAATGCCAACAAAGTAGCTATTCTTTTATAGGTTGTAGGTATACATACACACACAATTGTGCAATCTTGAGCTACAAGCAATGTACAGATGCCTAAAATAACAACTATGTAAGACCAATACCCATCAGTATCCAACACATCTGCCCAATAGAAGTGGCAACAGTGTATGCTATTCAATAAATTAGGTAAAAGTATCACACCACCATTACGAGTGCTATCTTAGCTTAAGTCATCCTAGAAAGGGCAAAACCCCAAGGGTGGAATGCTCCACAGGGGCAGGGTGAGGGGTTAAGCAAGAATTACTATTGAACTTCCATGAAGAGACTGTATCTATGCCTCAAATAGAGACCTCATACATGAGATAACCATGACCACCAAAATGAAGGAAGAGTTTACCGCAATTGATGTATCATCCCCAGTAAGATGAAGTTTGTATACAATTCCGTACTGAAACACTATAAATCTCAAGCTCAAAATTGTTTCTAGTATCCGGCCTCTCAAAGTTTGAATATGCATCTGCAAAGTAAAGAATCAGACTCTGTGAAAAATGAACTCGGAAGTTACAAACAAGGTCAAACTTAAAACACATAATACCATTTCAGATTTCACACATGCATGAAGAAAACAATTTAGCTCCAAAAACAAGACTCATTGTGTCAGAAAGGTATAGGGAACTAAAAGGGAGGAAAAGAATCAAATACTTTCTAAATTTCATTTAAAGTGTTACATTTTGACTTTTCTTGGTCAATTGTTTTCGATTTTCACCACAAATTACTCTTAAACGGCAATGATTAAATCTTTAACAAATCATATTATGAAATATTACTTCTTACATTTTTATTATGACTTTATTAAATAATTTACGATCGCAATTTAAGTGTAGTTTGTGGTCAAAATCGGATGAAAAAAGCCAAATGCAAACACTTTAAATGAAATGGAGGGAGTAAAAGATAATGAAAACAAAGATAACTAAAATGAAATTGGACAGAACTCAAGTTGCACAAAAATGGGATGTGAACAGGTAATAATTAATATCACAGGCATAGAAGCTACAAAAGATTGCTGCTACAGACCTGTTCCTCCTCCCACCAAGACTCCCAGCTGTTATCGCCTTTAATGCCAACTCCACCTTTATACATAAGCCAATTTGTCCAGTCGTCAAAATCCTCAACGGTCCTGCATTAATCATTAAAGCTTAGATAATCAGATGGTTTCCTCTGGCTGCCTTCTTGGCGGGGTTAGTAATCAAATAGAATTGGGATAGGGTCCTAGTATTTTTGCTTTCTTTCTGTGCACTTGGCTGCAGGTGGTATTTTTGGTAGAACCTATCATTCCTGGCACATAGATGGTCATTAGTCATCTGTTTTAGTGACTTTCATGAACACTGAAAAAGATAACCTCGTCCATCTCTGTGTATGATCTTCATGTTAATGTTAAGATCTGTAAATGCTTCTATGCCCGTGAGCAAGTATTTATGTGTCATCCGTTCCTACGTATTGAATGTGTATGAGATGTGATTTTCGGATCTGGTACGGTAACTACTCGGGGTGTAACTTATACTTTCAAGACTTCAAGTAGCTCTCCTTTTTTCACTCTTAATAAGCTAATTTCTAGCAGGAGAATTTTAGAGGTTGAGAGCAGATGTTGATCATCCGTATACATTCTTCAAGACTAGGCATGGGGTTATTCATCTTCAAGGCAGGCCACTACCTGGCCTTCTTCAGAGCTGTGATTTTTAAAGGGGAAACTTGCAGCACTTGTGAAGATTCAAATTCTTGCTTGGATAGATACATTATTTATGTTTTTCTATCACATCTTATGTTGCCTCAAAACACTAAATTCTACTACGTAATGAAAAATACTAAAATATTAGTTTGTATAGGGTATTATGTCGGTAAAGTTGTAAGTCTTAGCCACAGAATATTAGAGCAGAATATTATGCCTTCTTACAGCAGATTATTTTAGGAATAGATTACGTTTCCTTATTTAACCCATTGTATTCTCCCTATTTAAAGGGTCTTGCACATCAATAGAAATCATCAAGAATTCCAAACCATAAACACTTTTATGGTATCAGAGCCTCGGTTCTGAAATACACCATCTTCTTTTCCCTTTTCCCTTTTTTTTTCTTCTTCGTGCAACCGGTCACCATGACCACACCAGACACACAGTCCCCCTCCGCCCAGAAACCGTCGCTGGCCCTCCACCCAGCATATTCGGTCGCCAATATCCAATCCAAAATTCGCACGCTCGATGGCACCTATGTAACCTACTCTTCCTGGATCAAACTCTTTAAGTTTCATGCGGTTGCCTATCGTGTTCTTGATCACATCGATG